>KK112454.1:443089-506218 GCA_000611955.2 Stegodyphus mimosarum
CTGTCATAACAATTAGTTTCCTCATAACATTTAGCAATTAAAATGTTTTCTAGAGTTTTTGGTGAAATTGAAGAACGAAACATAGTTTTGTTTTTCTTCACAACACTGAAGACTCTCTCGCACTCAGCATTACTGTGTGGAATTACGAGAATAGCACATAAACTCTTGCTAGTCTATCCTATTTTGGTGTTCCATCAGCTCTTTTTATTCTTTTTAAGGTACCAACGAGGACATCAAGTCTATCTTCTCCAGAACTGGCAAAGTCGTCAAACTGTGCAACAGAAAATTGGTTCTGTAGTTCATCTAAAGCATCATTATGGCATTCATTTTCTTTAATTGTTAACAAAAATGGAAATTTATCAATAAAAAAAAGAATCTTTTCAAAAGATGAATTTTCAATTTGTTTCAAATTTGCCACTTCAGCATAGACCACAATAGAAGATGTTTTCGTGCGAGCACAAGCATATTTCTGAGCAATCTTGGGAGTCGGGAAACATCAGTCTGAAAAGTTGACCGGCGTGATCGGCAGCGCTTAGTGGCACGTTGTGTTCGATGAGAAATGCAGTAAACAAACACTCTGCCAAAATGACATCGGCATCTGAATTCGTAGCCGAATTTGAAAAAAAATCATCCACTTTCTTTGACGTTGTTGAAGCCGAAGCATTCACTTTTTGCTTTTTAGACTTAACATGCTTCACAATGTCGCTTCTTCCACCGTGACTTATTATGTAGTCACACACGCACACGTTGCAAAATGCATAGTTATTTCCTTTGAAGGATTCTTTAATTGTTGGAAATTCAGCTTTGTAGGCAGGCCGAAAATATATGAGAATACCCTTTTTTTGAACTCATTTCGTAACAACGACATATTAAGAAAATTCGTAGCACGTGCAAACAAAAAAAAAAAAAAAAAAAAAAAGAAAAGAATGCGACAATCCACGCTCCCTGAGTCCGAGCTGAGTAATTCCCTAGCTGCTGAAGCGAACGCGAAAAAAATAATCTGGCGCCCACAAAGAAAAGAGTGGGAGAAACAAGTTCAGTACATTGCATTGGCTGGTTAAGCGGCGAGTTGGGAGAAATCGCAGGTTACTGGATTCGAAGTAGTCGATAGTTGGCGGTAAAACACGATGCAATTGGCAAAAATCGCTGAATTGGCAAAAAATTCTAAAATTTCGACAAAAATCACTAAAAACAATTGAAAAAGGAAAAAAATCGTAAAAAATGGATTACGATCGTAAAATCGTAAAGACAAACGCATTTTCGTAAAAATTACAAAAAATTCATAAAAGTTGGCAGGTATGCAAATGGCAAAGAATGTATTGATGAAAATGAGGATGGAAGTAATCATGAATTAGTTCACGATACTTATTCAGAAACTGATATAGATTCAGGAAAGCAGACTGAGAATGACATATAATTTCTTGGGAAAAAAATTATCAGAACCGGAGGGGGGGATACTGTATTTGTTCAGCGAAAAAGCACAAAAAAACGAGAACGCGCTCTGCTGATTGCGAAAAATATTAGTATTTCGAACACACAACAACGCTTTTTTCGATGCACTGCTAACATTTGTTGTTGCATTTTTTTCTCTGTGTCTATAGTGCTAATAAAGAATCGATACAGAGTAAAGATATATTTTTTTCCTATGCTAATATGCAGGGTGATTATAATTAAAGTTGCAATTTCAAAATGCTCTAACTTTAAAACTACCGGTCAGAATGACTTGATATTTTACCAGAACAATCGTGAGGCAATGGATTTTTGTTTGGTGAAGAAATAAAAATAGTTCCAAAATGTGCCGATAAATGGCGCTGGCAGGGTTCACATAGCTGTTGTGGAGGTATGCACATTCCTAAGACCCGCACCGCAAACATAGCTGTAATAAAAATGCAGAACAATAGTGAAACACAATGCTTTGCCTGAATGCTTCATCCTGACTGATAAAGAAGGACTGTGCTCTGCTTGTGAAGTTTTTCTATCAGAACGGTGATTCTGTGTTGAGAGTTATCAGGAAGTTCTGGACATTAAAAGGCATAAAATCCGGCCCCATGGCCTTTTACAGCCAGTGGAAAATTATAGATAAATTAGAAGACAAGAGTTTATTTGATGTGAAACGAGGTAGAGGACGAAAACCAGCTTTGCGGCGGCAACGCTAATTGTGGCCACAACGTTACAAGAGTAGACGAACAGTGATGCAGGAATCAGCACGATGTCCCAACAAAAATGCTCGATTCAATACCCTGACAAAAATATTTTTAGAAAACAAAAAATATTTTTGTACAATTAAAACACACGAAAGTCCCGATTAAAGAACATGGAGTTTAATCTGACTTAGCAAGAGTGAAATTTTAACACTGTCAGTTAATTCTGCAGCTTCATTAGTCGACTTGGAGCATTACACACAGACACATCCAATTTTGATTTTGAAAATTTATTACAAGAATGCTGAGTATTATGGATACAAACTGTTACGATACTTTGTGAAATTTTTTGACATGAAAATACAATTAATGGAATAGTAAACTGCTGATTGATTAAGAATTTAAAGAAACAGGTTAGAAACAGATAGCAGATATATCATCATGCTCTCAATCCCGCTGGTTTGCCAAAAACAGTTATTATGTGTGGCAGTCTTATTGCAAGCTCTGAAAAATCTGGGCTTAAAGAGTAAAAATAAAAGGACTTCAAGAGTCCTTAGTCACCTCGACATGAGAGAAAGTGATTATGAATTTCGTGAAAACAGTGCAATGCTACAGAGCAAGTCTTAGAGGACACATGCCAGACATTATTTTTCATTGTTAAATTTACCCATTGTAAGTTATGTTAAAATATTTTCCATTTTCTCAAAATAAATTATTTTATTGGGGATACTGATTCTGGCATTTTTATTTGGACAGACACCCTTTAAAAAAGGAAGGGGTGAAATGTTTACAGTAAGCTCTGTCTAATGTGATCAAGTTTGACCACAGCTATTTTGATAACATTAAACGACGAGAAAAAATATCCTTGAAAACAGCAATGGAATTTAACTAAATATAAAAATATCACGAAACATATAAATAGGTATTTTCTCAGCACTTTAATTAGGAAAATAAAAAAAGTGTGTTTATGAATTACTTATTACATCTTATCATCAAAAAAGTTCATTTATGAACTATTCAGGACGTTTCTGGGAAATATTTAGCTGATGCTGAGCCCCTAATCGTAATATTCAGAAGACATTTCTCAACAGAAGAAAACACGACCATGTAAAATTTTAAATTATGTAAAAAAGCAATCTTAGTTTGTAACAGATGTTTGACATGTTCAAATAATTTTTTTTCAAGAGAAACATATTCAGAATTTTTTTGCTCATCTATTTTAACCTTATTTGTTGACTTTAAAAAATGTATTCTATAATAATTTGGACCTATTAACCGAATTGTTGATCACAATCAGTTATGAATTTCTCACGTTTTCATGTACAAATGAGCGGAGCTTCAGCAATCAATAACAATATACACTCCATTGCAAAAAAAATATATGCACCCAGAAAAAATTGAGCCAGGACTATGAAACGTGGCATGCAGATATGGTTTGGTGAGTTGTGTAAACAATTAAACTTCCAACATCAGTTAGCATTCTAGAGCAATACAGTACGTCTGATGTGTGCAGCTGGTAGAACGTAAAAAGCAGATATGGTGAGTGACAAGCATTTACAACCATGCTGATGGGGCTTGGATACATGACACCGTAGTAAAAGATGCCTTTAAGACACATTAGACAAATTTACTAACATTAAGTCTGAAAACCGTTAAGAGTTTTCAGACTTAATGAGAGCTCAAATCATAGGACTAAAAGAGGATAGTTGATCAAACAGCTAAATCAGCCAGCATTTTGGTCTTTGTCCATTGTTGGAACCAACGGCTCAGCATAGTCAGTCACTGCAGTGGCTCGGGACGGCCTCGGGCTACCAGTCCATGAGATGATGATGCAATCAAAAGAGATGCTCTGTACACAACAACAGCTATGCTATCATCATTTCAACATCAATTCACCGGGTATATCCGAGGATATAATTTGTAGAAGACTAGGTGATAGTGGACTCTGACCTCGACATCCATTGCCACTGACACCACCATAAGCAATGCCCTCTTGCATGCTCTCAAGCTGGACAGTGTCCAGTTGCAGAAACATGATCTTCAGCAGTGAATCATGCTTTTCTCTCAATGCTGATGACCGCTACATACGTGATTGGACACGCAGAGGTGAATGGTTCAATGTTCATTTGTTACTGAGCAGCACACAGCCAGAACACATGGTATGACAGACTGGGAAGCAATCAGCTGAGACAGCTGTTCATCATTAGTCATGCTGCAAGGTACTCTGTACCACTCGCAGATACATTGACAATATTTTGCAGCCAATTGTACTGCCTTAGCTAGCAGGTCATCCAGGTTCCCCCCCCCTAAGCAGGACAATGCTCAACCACACACAGCATGACTTTGTCTTTGACGTGTTAATGTCCTCGACTGGCTTGCCAGGTCTCCAAACCTACCACCTATCAAACACATTTGGAACATACTGGGCAGGCAAATATACCTGCGTATAAATACTGGTAGCCGAGGGGCATATTTGTGGAACAGTCTACCACATAGGGGCTCTGCCAACTTAATAGACTCCATGCCCAATTATGTAGCTGCCAGGAGTGGCTTTACCACTTCCTGATTTTCACATTCTTTGTATTGCTAACTGTAAATAAAACACTTGTATCGTCCCAGTTTTCGATTAATTGTTTATCTGCTTGAACACTATTATTACTGCCGAATTTTGTAGTTGTAGCACAGTTCTTTCTCTGTGCATTTTTTTTTTGGGGGGGGGGACAGAGTGTATGAATGATAACATTAAGCAGTGTCTATTCTACAGTACAGAAATGAAATACTGTAGTTTATAAATGATTTTTTTTTTGTCCAGACCAAAAGCAGTTTCTCCACAGGTGGCAGCGCACTGCCCGCAGGCAGGTATTTGTGAAGTAATTTTAAAGTGCTTCCCAAATTTCTATAGTTTTTTTAACAACAAACTATCATAATTATAATGAATACTTCTAGCAATAAAAATTCTTGTTTTATCTCCATCGTTTTAATAACTATGAATTTTACAACTCAGCCCTTGACAAAAACTAATCTTAATGACATATAGATAACTAGATCACTATATGACTAGATGAATTGATTTGACTGCTGGAATCATTTGATTCTGCATACAGTGAATTGTTTTCTGCCCCCATTATCCTTTTATACCAATGGTTCTTTTAACGTTTTTGTTCCATACACCCGTTTCATCATTGCTAAAAAACCATTCTTCCCCACTCCACTTTCCAAATTTGAAAAATACTTACTATATATAGATAAAATTTTTTTAATTTTATTCTGAAGCTAAATTACGAGGGTCAGCTTATGTATAGATTCTATTATCTCACCCCCCAAAAAACAGGTTCAGTGAAAACCGTTTAACACAAAACTGATTTGACTAAAATATTTTTTCGTGTTAAAAGATATTAAAAAAAAAAAAAAAAAGTTTATTACAGTACATTTTATTTACATATATATATATATGCATGTATTTAATAAAAATCAATGAAACAAAACATCCATAAGATTTTAATACAAAATTTTCAAGTTTTTGAAAAACAACATTTTTTGAATTTTTGGAAAATAATCTGATATTTTTCTTTGCATTGTCTTTTTTAGCATCAAACTGTCAACAAATTGCTTGATGTCATCCATTTTGTTATTTATTTCACCACTAAAATACACATCTAAATAATTGGACATACTTTTCATGATGTTCCTCATTTCGGATGACATGAGAATTTTTGTCATCGGAATCTGCATAAATGATATTTTTTTAGCTTTCAACAAACTCTGAAATATCTTTGTCTGCCATAATTGGGGCTGTACACACATTACCATCATGTACTGCAACGAATTCTTCCAATGATACAATAGGACGGTTCAATATAGAAACTTTCTCGTGTCGGCTCAGCTTCAATATTCTCCTCAATTTCTTTTGTTGCAAACAACACTCATTGATTTTTACACACACTGCGATAAACTCATCACCGAATTCCAAAGACGAGAGATTAGATCTTTTTGTGGGCCGTTTGTAGGGGTGGAGGGTGAAATTAGCTTAGATAAAAAAAATCGGCTCGCGTCACAGGCAATTCTGAGGGTATTTCAAAGCCAAGTTAGCCTCCTTTATACGAAACATGTGAAACCACATCTCTCTCATTTTACAATCCTCTTAAATCTTGCCTGCACAGCTAGTGTGTTCCATATTTTGTTCATTCCCAGAAGGGAAATCTTTTTGTGTGAAGCGATCTTAGTTTTGTGTTAAAAGAAAAAAATGGATGAAAATACATAATAGTTTGTCGGGACCGTTGTATTATTTTGTGTTAACCAATATTTCATCTTAAGCACTTTCGAGTTAAACGTATTTCACTGTACTTTTCTATTAGCCAGAGGCCAGCAATAAACCACTAGATTAATACCTTTTACTTCTTTAATTCATATTTCTTAAGTTTTGGGGGGGGAATGAAATAGAATAATCCATTTACTTTGTGAAATGAGTTGTTTCATTTCTGAAATTGTTTACGTTGCTGTTTGTTTCTTCGTCATCAAAATCTGATGTTGATGAAATTTGTACCCGGCAAATGGAAGATGACCATGTGCTACCTTTTTGGATTTTGACATCTCTGCTAATTCAAGTTTTTCTCCCCTCCACTCTTGAACTTGTTTTTAACTACTAGAAATGCTATCCACAACCTTGGGAGAAAAAAAAAAAACCTACACATTCCTCTTCCAACACATACCGAAACTTCACCCCTTCTGACATATTTTTTACAGACATCAATATCAAAAGAAACGAGAACATGGGTAATCAGTTAAATGCACAGACCTTTTAATGGAACTTCATAAACTATTCATTTAGATTGTGTGAGCCCCAGATGCAGGCTTCTTAAAGGCTGCACTATGGCTGACTGAAATACTGTAACCTTTATCTTGGAAGACAACTACATATTTCCAGTCAGTTGAGACAATTATAAAACACTCTTGTCTAAATGCAATTTATTTTCCATTAGAAAACTGCTTAGTTCTGCAAAGCACTGTACGTAATTTTCTTTGACACTTGTCATATAAAATTTTTATTTTAAATTGTGAAACCCAAGGGTTCCATAGAACACAGTTTGAAGACCTCTGCCATAGATCTTTCTCAAACTAAAAACTCTGAAAACAAAATTTGATAAAAATATATTTCAGGGACCCCTTGGCAAAAATTGGCACCATTCCTGGTTATGTCCAACATCCTCCCCAGTAAAATGGCATCCAAAACATAATGCAATAAAGAGTAATTAAAACAATATATAATCTAAATAAACTACAATTTAAATCAAACAAGGAAATAACAAGAATGGAAATACATGTTACATAATCTATGCAATACAAAAAGGAAATATCGACTCTTTAAACTTTTGTTTCTTTGGTACGTGGGACATACAGAATTCCTTAACAGCATCCAAAAACTATTTAAAATTATCTAAACTAGAATCTGTTTACTGCTGGCACCACATAAATTCACAAAAGTAAAAATGAAAAATATTCTCCATACTGCCGGACTGTCGAAGGCACTTCTTTTGAAAATCCCTTTTTATTGCACCCCACATACTTTCCATGGTGTTCATATGAGCTCTGGTTTTCAAATCCCTAAATCTTACTGCATAATTTATCAAGAGGTGAATAAAGCTATTTAAATCTTCATTTACACACCAGTCAATCGATATTTTCTTTCTGAATCGTTCTAAACTGTACAGAAACTTCAGGTTACTCGTACCACAAGCAGGCATTCAAAATAAGCAACATACACTCATTTCCAAAAGTTAAGCACGAAGATGTAAAATGCAAAAAATGAACAAATACTGCTTTGATCGACACAAAATTCGGCAGAAAAGTAGCATATATATTTATGCATAAAACAAAATCAATAATTATATACAGAAATGAAAACAATATTAAATTTTTGTAAGTTATCAGATAATGACATAGTGGAGACCTAAACAGAATTATGCACAAAGTGAAAATAAATAGCATAAAATGAAAAAAAGGACATTAATAGGGTATGTGATCCCCTGTCATCTGTATACAAAGTTTACACCTTGTGGCCATGCTCTCAAATAGGTGGTCAACCACCGCAGAATTAAGCAATCGCCATTCCTCTTGTAGAGCAGTTTCCAGCTCAATAAGAGTGGCTGGAGGTGAGAAACGTGAAGATACAGCACAGCCGAGAGCATCCCAAAGATTTTCAATGGGATTAAGGTCGGACGAATATGCTGGCCATGCCATATGCGCAATCCCTTCACTCTCCAGGTAGTCATCTACGATGTCAGCTCTATGAGGACATGCATTATGGTCCATTAAAACAAAAGTAGGGCCAACTGCTGCAGCATACAATCTCACAATGGGTTCTAGGACTTCATCTCGGTACCGGACAGCCATCAAAGAACCCCGTTTAAAGATGTGCAGGTCGGTGCGGTATCATAATGAAATCCCTGTCCACACCATAATGCTTCTGCCTCGGAATGCGTGATGTTCGGTAATGTTTTGGGACTGATTACATGTTTGTTGTTCACGCCATATCCTTATACGCTTGTCATCTGGCTCCAGAGCAAATCTTGATTTATCAGTAAACATGACATTGCCCCAGTCAGACACATTCAAATTGACATGTTCCCGGCACCATTGTAATCGGGGCCTTCTTGATTGGATGGATAGAGGAACACAAACTCGAGGTACCCGGGCGTACAGTCCACTCATATGTAATCTTCGGCATACAGTAGCTGCAGATATCACCTTACCAATGGACGCCGTAACCATAGATGTCACACATGTGGAGGTCGCTCTGCGATTCCGCTTGGCTACAATAGCAATATATTGATCTTCTGTGGGGATTGTAAGCCTTGAGCGACTGGCTACGGGCCTTCAGACAACTGCCTGTGTGGTTTGGAACTGTTTCCATAAGAGTGAAATTACAGAATGATGAACGCCGAAAAGAGCAACACCTGCGATCGAAAGTCCTGCTTCAGTGTGCCCCACAGCACGCCGGTGCTCAAAATCTTCCATTCGTCTTCTGGAAGTCATAGAAACATGTATGTCTTGAAAACAAATTGTACAAATTGTAAGTGCTGATAAAAGTTTTAAACACCTTTTATCAGCACTTACAATCTACTTCTGTAAACCCTTCATAAAACTGGCTTCTTGCAAGATTGCCTTTTTTGCATATTTCTTGACATGAAAGTGCGATTGGCTGTTACCTAACATTTGCATACTTCCATCTACCTCTGCAGCAAATTGCATCCTCTTCAATTCTGATTGGCTTCCAGAAATTAGCATTTTCCTCTCCATGCTTAACTTTTGGAAGTGAGTGTACTTCCTAACCAACATCTAACACATAACTAAGCCTTTACAAATATTTTCTCAGTCAAATTCACCGCAGTCATGTAATTAATCACGTCAAAATAGGGTTTCTATAACATTCAACTATTCAAGTTGAATGAACAACATGAAACAACACATGAACATGAACAACATGAACACATGAAACAACCTGGCAATAATCCAAGGAGTACCGTAAAATATAGACTAACCCAAAATTCTTTTCTTAAAACTATGGCGATCACAGGCATTCTTAAAATTTAACTATGTCTAACGGTTACAATAGCGATTACTTTATGTTATGGTGCCAAGTTGGCCACTATTTGCTCCTTTTTGTTGAATTTTGATTTTTGCCCCGTTAACAGTTAAATACCATGTAAAGTAGCAAAGTAGTGCCAAAGCAATTTTAAAGTAGCATAAAATTTGCAAAATTGCATACACATAAATTTTATTATTATATGTTTGTCAAAAACAGCATGTTTACAAAACATCACACAATTTTGCGACATTGCTTTTTAACAACAAAATCAAGAAAACTTACCAGGCCGAGGCTCTATGGCAGCCATGGTTACAAAAAACCTATCCTTGACATTTTGGTAATATCTCTTACCACTTTCACAGCAAATTCCTAAAAACAAATAATTAACTTAGCAAAGGATTACTTAGACAGAAAAGATAAAACAATACATTATGAATGCTCTTTTACAATCTAAACCAGGGATTCCCAATAGGGCCAGTAAGGAATACCTGGGTAATTAAGAGGTAATTAAGAGAGGTAATTAAGAGGTAATTAATACCGGGGTAATTAAGAGGGGTGAATGATGGTCCAGAGGTCAACAGCCAAATACACGATTGGCAACTGATCAGCATAATCAAATTTCCCTAGATTATAGGAAAATTATTAATAAAACTGGTAATTATTTTTTATTGATGTAAAGCTAAATCATATAGAAATCATAAAATAAATATAAGGGAAAACACAAAAATTATTCGATACATCTGAAAAATCAATATTTTTGAAATACAGAAATTTTTAGTGCAATTGAAAGCTTTAGTCAACTTCGTAAATTTACACAGAAAACAAGAAAAGGGCTGAATATTTTTGAACTGGAGGATTTCAGAATTAACTGAAGCAATTTCATGCTAAATATTAAAAAATTCTGTCAATATGTCAAACGCAGCCACCACATGAATTTAAACTGAGCCTATGTGCAATCAGAATCTATTTTGTCCATGAAAACTTTCAAGATTTGCAAAATTAAAAATAATAAGGCAAAAAAATAACAAAACATAAATCTAATAAAAAAAATTTTCAAAACTTCTGTTCATATTCTTACTTTAATTGTCATCTCCAAGTTATTACTATGCAATTTTTGTAATATGACCACGTTGTATGCTGTATATTACAGACAGAAATGAATAAGGGCCAATGAAAAAAACATTCTTTTAAAAACGATCCTAACCTTTTTCTTGTATCAACTCCTTTCAACAGAATAGTTTTCTTCATCTACCTCTTTACATTTTTCTCTAAATAGAGCGTGGATTCTTAACTTGGTCAGAACTCACCCACCCAGGGGTTGTTGAAATTTTAAAGGGTCAGTGATGATCCAGGGGTCAATAGCCAAATATGTAGCAATATTTACATAATCTAATTCCCATTGATTAAAAAAATGTATTAATAAAATTGATGATTAATTATTTACTAATATAAAGCTATCATGAAGGATGAAATCACATGAAATGAATATAAGGGGGGAAATAAACTAAAATCATATAACATACTTTAAAAATCAGTAATATCTTTTTTTATTAAATAAATAAGTTTTTATGCAATACGTACTAAAGAAAGCCAAACTGAATGGAAAATGAGACACAAGTTGAAAAATTTTAAAGAAATTTTATGCTAAATATTTAAAAAAATTGCAAAAATTATCAAATACATGAGCCATATCAGTTAAAATCAAACTTTTGTTCAATTAGAATCCGAGATTTTGTTTCTGGAAACTTATTTATATTTGTAAATAAAAAATTATTAAACAAAAATCTAATAGAAAACACATTTTCAAAACTTTTATTCATATTCTTAATCTAATTGTTATCTTTTAAGTTATTTACGTGCAATTATTTCTATTATGGCTATGTCGTATGCAGTATATTAATGACAAATATGTAAGGGAGTTGATGAAGACAACTGTTCCTTTAAATAAGGTCCATAACATAAAAAGATTCAGAATCTCTGTCAGTTATCTTCAAGATTGCTAATCCTACAGTGTACAACAATAAAAGGAACGTTATCCAGTTCTAAATGCAGATTAAATAAAGTAAGTCTATAATAAGTCTGGAAATGGACAGAAAATTAGATAATATTCTGGGAAACAAAACCTTAAGTGTTTCGGTTTTGTTTACTTGATTATATCAAAGCACTCTAAGACTCTGCCTAATAAGAGGGATATTTTTGTGGAGGACTTTCTAACGGAACTGGCTTGTGTCCATGTTACAGATACATACTTGCCAATCTCAGACACTCAAAAATAGGGAGACTTATTTTCAACGACCAACAGACTTTTAAATGAAGAAAGTATATTTTTTAATAATGAATTAATTTCAAATCATCACTAATTAATATCTGAAAGTTCAGTTACTAATTCTTAAATGCAAACAGTACATTCTGCATTAATAACTTTTTGGTCTTTTTTTTCTGTAGAAAAAATTAACTTTTCGTTTTCATCAATACAACTCACGTTGTCCTTGTTTTTGTGTACGAATACATTTGAGAACACTGGCCCTTCCACCGTGTGAAATCGAAAAATCGCAATGACCAGCAATACATATCGCAAATTCATTACATTTCCTTGAGGAAATATTAGAAGAGTCATCTGTGTACAATTTTTGAAAAGCACCTGAGTATTTTATCTTTTTTGCAGACATAACTAATACAAAATACAGTAATTTCTTTAACTATTTCTCGAAAGCACGTATGTTCACTTGGGTTAGCGACAAGATGAATGAAATAACAACCTCGATCTTGCTTTGTGCTCATTGGCTAATATGTGCCAGATGACACTTGATGCTCATTGAAGAAATGGAACGTGATGTTTTCGGACACGTGCTCTCACTCACAAAGCAGAAGCGCGCCATAATTTCTCACTGGTGAAATTACTTTGATTTTCTATAGTCTAGAGAAAAACAAGATGATTTCAGGTGGCCCAAATCACTTTTTTGGGGATTCAAATACCAAAGTATTACTCTGCACATAGGAAAAACGGTTGATATTTACTGTACGGTTCCACTTGGTTTCTGAAAAAATCACCAGGTGCTATTGGTTGTTCATGAAATCTGGAAGCCGGCTGTGTGAAAAAGGTTTTTCGGTAACCCTAATGTTGATGGAACTTGAGTTTGGGAAAATTATGCAAATATTGCCAAATGTCTTGTGATAAGTTGAGATTTTGGCTATTTTTTGTAATAGTAACTCTTTATATGGACCAGACATTTTCAATTGCTGCGTTTGGTTGCACATGCATAATGTTTTATAAAAGTGGTGCCTGAAAGCTCCAGAGATGCTTCCAGAGATGACAATAATTTCAGACTGCTGAAAGGCATAATGCCTTTCAGATGAAGGCTTTGGACACCTAACGGTAAATCATAGCATGCAATTTAAAGATCCAGATACAGGTGCTGATATTAATAAAATAGAAGGAACGTGGAGTGCAATTAAACGTGGTTTAGCCAGGAAGAAAATGAAGGACGGCTTGCACTATTATTTGGCCGAATATGTGCAGCGCAAGAAGGAGCAAGGAAAAAAAGGAAATCTCATATAAGCTGCACTTAATGCAATTTTTTCCGCCATCTTGAACTGCTCAAAATTGCCATATCCTCAGGAAGTTTTTGATGCCAAGAGGGAAATGACATCAAAAGGTGCTTTCGAAAAATTTCCTCTTCAACCCAATATTGGGGAAAAAGCTCTGCTGTGCGAAAATCACGTTGGCAAAGTCTAGCGTTTACACTGAGAAGGTAAACCACACACTTAGAACAAATTGTAAACGATTGTTATTTTTGTGGCTAAGTAAATCTTCGTACTTTTTTTCATCTTATTATTATGATATATATACATATATATATATATATATATAACTCCAGCATTATTAATTTTATACTTCTCTTTCTTAATTCTTACCATTAATTTGAACAATTATCAATACTAATGGGTATATATGTTTGAAAACATGTTTCTTTATATAAAAGCAGTAATGATAACGAAAATGGAATATATATCACATAGTTAAAGATGAAAGTTTTAAAAAATAAATATGATTGTATTTTCACAAAATTACATCCTCAAAACGTATTCCAGGCTATTCAATCATCATCCAGTCCAGTTTATATTGGACAATCCAGATTCTTTTTATACACATAATTTCACTTAACCCCCTGCATTTGCCTGTGTCTGATATGGGCGCTCTTGTATATCATGTTATTATATTTCTAATGCCCGTCTGAGATCCGTTCCAGTAAAAATAGATAGGCTAGATTATAATTAAATGTATTTAACATAGATGGTACCACTATGCAGCATTTTCCTTGTGTAAACCCAAGTGGTGCATTTTCATAATTAGCTATAGGTCTGGTGTTGTTGATTGTTTGTTTGGCTTGGTTTGATAAAACAGTTGTTTGGTGTGGAAAAAGTAATATATACATTTTTATTACGTAAATATCATAAAAGTAAGCAGTTAATCCTAAATTAACTTTTACTAAGTGTTTTTGCAATTATTTAGAAAAAGTTATCTGATAATAGCAACTCTGACGATTCTGAATATGACAATTTATCAGATAGTTTCAGCAATGCAAGTGATGATTTCTTGAGTGAATCAGAAGATACTGACGAGATTTTGGATATAGCAAGAAATTGATGTCAAATTAGTACAAATCAACCAAACATTGCACCACCGAGGTTTCGATTTGAAGCAAACCCTGGTTGTTCTACTTTGACAGATTGCTAGAATGTTTTTTCACACTTTGAATTATTTTTTGATAACCCTCTCATGGACATAATTCTAAATGAAACAAATAGATATGCATTTCAACATCCAGGATCGTCACAGAATCAATAGTCACTGATTACCATGGAAGAATTATATATATATTTTTAGCAATTAGAAAGCCTGAGGTAAGGATGTATTCGTCAAAAGTTGAAATTTTTCAACCACCTATTTTTCCGAAGCTCCTTAGCTTTCGTCGCTATTCTGAGATAAAAAGATAGCTTCACCTCTCTAACTATGAAATCTACGATGCTGAGATTCACCCCCATCCCAAGCTCAATAAAATATGGCCCTTTATTTGACCATACAAATAAAAAGTGTTCTTCTGCACATACACTGGAAAGAGATATCACCATAGACGAAAGTCTACTACTCTATAAAGGGCGAATAAAATGGAAGCAATACATACCACTGAAATGAGCTCGTTTCGGAGTAAAGATGTACCTTCTTTGCGAATCAAAAACCGGTTACTTATATTCCTCCAATATATATATATACCAGAAAAGGAATGAATATGAAAGATGCATATCGAGAAATGCCGGTATCAACTCAAGTGGTGTTGTCACTGATTGAACAATTATTAGATAAAGGGTACTGTTTGATGACTGACAACTTTCATAGTTCTCCACAATTAGCGGATTTCCTAGTAAAACATTCAACAGATACCTACGGGACTATGAAAAGTACTAGAAAAGAAGTTTCATCTGAAATTAGAAATAAAAAATTGAAAAAGGGAGATGTTATAGCGTTTCAAAGAGGGAAAGTAATGGTGATGAAGTGGAAAGACAGATGTCTGTATACTTTCAACAATCCATAATACACACAGAAAAATGCAAGTAAAACAGCCAATGATGGTACTCAAATAAAGAAGTCGAAAGTTATAATTGATTCCAATGATACAATGGGAGACGTTGATCAGCATCTCCACGATTACCCAACAAGAAAACAAAGAAAAGAGTGCTATACGATAGTATTCTACCATCTTGTGGATATATATCCGTATGGAATTCATTTGTTCTATATGAAAAAAGTGGAGAAAAACGGGACCATTTGGAATTTCGTAAAATGCTTGTTGAAAATAAACTGAAAAATACCATTCAAAAGTCTTCCCCAAAAGAACAGGTCAGCCTGGTTACCAACCTGGGCCTTTCAGACTAACCGAAAGGCACTTTCCCGAATTTGCACCATCAACACAAAAGCAATCGGCCCCTTGTAATGCGCCATTCATTGCAGTAAAAGAGCTGAGAAGGGTAAAAAGATACGGAAAGAAGATACTGTTGTAGGAACTGTAATGTTGGACTTTGTGCAGTACCATGCTTCATGGTATATCACACCAAACTGAATTTTTAGTCATTCCTACGCTCGCAAGTATGAAAATTTGTTTTGATTTTAATATTTGAAATTTAAAACAAACATTTAAACAAATCATTTACACTTTATTCATATAATATACATATTTTTTAATAACTTTTACCCCCCCAGTCACCTTCCACCACTGAAACTGCATAAATAACTTACACTATATTCATTTCCTGTCACAAAAAAACTAGATCATTTTTTATCAGCTTTTCTGAAAAAATTATGGTTTAAGGGGTTAATAAGGTTAAGAGGGCTATTCTTTTTTTCCTTGTTTAAATGTGAAAAATAGTTTTCATATAGGTAAACAAAGAAATGTAATCCTGAATTACATAACTGCAGGGAAACAAGATTTGTAACAAGCCCTTCTGTGGCTTTTCACGACATTATGCAATTGCTTAAATTTTGAAAAAAGACCAATCAAATAGAATAGTATAAGATTCATTGAATGTCTGTATTTAATCCATGAAACGATAAATCATAAAATATTAGTTTTGTGCAATTTGAACATTGTCTATAACAGTAGTTTCAAACATGAGTAACACATCAGAAAAATCTATAAATATAAATCTTATTCAAAGATTTGAAGATACAAATTTAATTAACTTTTATTCTTTTTTTTTGTGAAAAAATAAAGAAACTTTTGCTTATGTTTTGGCTAATGGTTTAGATTTTTTAGTGATATATCCAACTTTTAATTCACAAAATCCTCTATATAAAGAAATCAGTAAAATATGCTTAACGTAGAAAAATAGCAGAATAATGTTTAATATTTTATATTAACTTACTAGCATTTAAAGTCTGATTATCATTTTATTGTATTTTTAATAATTACATTTGAATTTAAATTTGATTATGAGGGGGTTAAAAAACTGCTTTATAATTAAAAATTTTTGATTTTTAAAATTAATTTATGTAAGTACACATGGGATAATGTGAGCCATAAGTACAGGAAAGAGCATATTTTGTAATTTTCTTGTATAATCTTTTTCTAATTACAGGTGTAATTAATTTACTTTGATAATAATCAAACAGCGAATTCAAAACTTCTGCTGACAAAGTTGAGATCAGCAGCAGAAAGATTTATCTGCAAAGTCACGACACCAAACGCAAATATCCCTTTCTTTTTCCCTATCTTAGTTAACATCTGAGCTAGCAATGTAGGCACTCTCCCCACCGTTTGGTGTCTATCGCCCAAATTGGCGAATGCGATTTCAGGAACCTCGCTAAGTGCAGGTTATACGAGTATCCTCGGGGAAGGAAAAAAAAAGGATTTATGGCTTTCTTGGACACTATTATGCATGTTTATCCACCATTAACAGCAGCTGAGTTGAAATCAACAAAAATTTAATTGAATTGCTTATGTGGAGGATGGAGGAGGTGCTAGTGGGAGATGTCAATGTATGCACATAAGAAAAGGTATGTTAAAAAATTGAAGTTTTATTGATTTACTTATTGGTGTTTGTGTGCTAATTTTGGTTGGAATGCGCTTTAGCCTACTGCTTGGCGGCGATTGTTTTTGAATAAACGCGCCAACATGGGTAACTCCGTATATCCGCGAACATGGCTGACTGGGTATTTTGAAGCTACGGAAACATGTAGTTTTTGCGCATGCGTATTTTAAAAAGAACAGTTTTATTGGTAATGTGAGATGACATAGCGGTTTATTCAAAATTCTTACGTGTTAATTTGAGTAGTTATTTCAGTTCTCGTTTTATTCTTTGAATGCGGTGTTTTTCTATTCAGTGTTTGCTATTTTCGTACATCTATTTCGCTAAATACCAAGTCGCTGTAGATTTAGCTGTGATGCTGAGAGAGGTGAGTGAATGTACATTTATTACTTTATTGGAAGTGCAAGTTGCTTAATTTTTATATTTTGTTGCCTTTTATTGAAATAATTTGGCTCAGCTGAAGAACAGAACGCTGGTATCGTTTGCAATTTATTTTTTTATTTTGTTGATTTGTGCACATTGCCTACATTGTGCAATTCGCTGATTTTTTTTTAAGTTTAAAAGGAACGCTGTGCACATGGCATTTTCTTGTAATTTATTTTCGTTATTTTAGCTTATTTTGTTCATTTGTGTACGTTGCCTACATTGTGCAATTCGCTGAAGTTTTTTTTAAGTTTAAAAGGAACGCTGTGCACATGGCATTTTCTTGTAATTTATTTTCGTTATTTTAGCTTATTTTGTTCATTTGTGTACGTTGCCTACATTGTGCAATTCGCAGATTTTTTTTTAAGTTAAAACGGAACGGTGTGTACATGGTATCGTTTGTAATTTTAATGCCCTTTTAAAAAAAATTCCTTCTTTCTTCGATGCCATTTTGGTTACGTTTTCGCGGAGCGTGTCGGGAAGGTTATGTAACGGCATAAAATGTGTAAGTATTACAACATAAAATGTAAATAATTAATTTAAACCTAACTGACAAATATTTTAATGATCGTAATGTTCATTTTGCATATTATTTTATTATCTTTTTGTGGCAACAGTTTCCATACTAATTTATGCTTTAGAATTCTATGTTTTGTTTACAATAGGTTTTCGCGGAGCGTCTCGGGAAGGTTGCAATTGCAAAGACGTTTCGCAGAAATGCGCTGAATTGGCAATTTTCAAAACATCGCCAAGCAGTGGGCTAAAGCGCATTTTCACCCTAATTTTTTTTAGAAGATTTGTTGTTTACTGTTTTTAGGTTAGGAAATTGTTATTTTTGGTTATTTGTTCGTGTCTGTGTGTTAAGACATCAGGGAATTTTTTTTGGTTAGCATGGTAGTTTTAATTCTGTTTTAGCTTTCTGATTTTGCTTAAGTGAAAACAGATCAATGTATACATGAAGAAAGTTAAATTAGTGCGCAGTGCCTAGTTCATGCAATTTTGGCATTTTTTCAAGTTAAAATATATTGATGTGCATATGGATAAAGTTAAATTAGTGCACAATACCTAGTTTGTACAATTCTCTGATTTTTTTAAAGTTAAAATAGGCCGATGTGTACATGGACACCGAGTTTGTGTAAGTGTTTGATTTCTTGTTCTTATTTTGTATAGTAGGTGGAAGGATCAGCACCATCTTGAAATTGGTGGCACTGACCAAGTTCAAGATGGTGCTGATCCTTCGTGGGGCCAATTCGTGGTGTCAAAAAAGATGCGATTTACCAAGCAGTACCATAGAGTAAAGATTAACTGGAAAAACCATAAAAAGCACATAAACATCACTGCTGATTGCATTACAATTTAAAAATCATTTAATTAAACACCATGCTACACATAAGAAAACAATGTCAGCTGACATTCATAATCTCTAAATTTTATTGGCAACAGATTCACAAAATTCTCTTTATTTGATAAAGCAAAAGCTACACTTTTAAAATTATTGTTTGAATAAGTACAATGAAACATACTTTTCAGATCATGTTCCCTGAAAAAACAGTTGCTCACACTTGTTTTTGGAGACTTATATTTTTGACATTTGTATAGATTTACATTCAATGTTGAAACATAAGAGATAAGATCTAGTGGTTATTATACAACTGTTCTGAAATTATCAAAACTTTTCGATATTCTTTGGACTTACATCATATGGAACATGCATGGAGCGAGATGGAAAAAGAAAAAGGAAACACAACACTCTGACAGTTCTATTAAAAGCAATTTTTGTATAGGAATGGATTATTCTTATATGAAATAATTGGTTGAATCTATGACAAAGCACATGAAATAATTTTACCTCATGCTTTTATTAAATACAAACTATTTATTCAAAATTCCCAAACACTTACATGAGTTCATTTTTAAAATTTTAAAAAATCTATTTGTTTTACCAAAAGCGTTTTGAATAACGTTTCTGCAAACCAAGTAGGTTTTAAAATAGATAATCAATAGTATATGTGAAAGAAAAATAATGTCCTTTTACTAAAATTCAGTAAATGATATTTGAAATTATAACTGAAACACAGAAGTGTCCTAAAAGCAATGTGAGTCACTGTACCAAGAAATATAAAGATACCAATCTGACGAAAATTTTCATTCTAAATACTTC
The DNA here is from genome assembly GCA_000611955.2 of Stegodyphus mimosarum. Classification (NCBI taxonomy): domain Eukaryota; kingdom Metazoa; phylum Arthropoda; class Arachnida; order Araneae; family Eresidae; genus Stegodyphus; species Stegodyphus mimosarum. Next base: position 462,984 of record KK112454.1, read on the forward strand.
ATAAATAATGTGTTTCTATCACTTTTTAATTACTCTATCCGACATTAAAGTCTTTCAATTAATTACTGAAGACTCATGAGGTTAACAATATAAAGTTACACTTCTATACAATCATGATATTCAAGTAATAGCTTTTCCTTAAATAAAAGTAAGTTCTAGTCATTGCACATTGCCTTGACTTTGTCCATGTGCACATCGATTTACTTTCACTTAGAAAAATCAAGAAGCTAAAACCAAGTTAAAACTCTCATGGTAACCAGAAATGGGGTTTCATCGCTAAAACTGAAAAAAATTTTTAGCCAACTGAAAGGGCACCCAATTCTACACTAGAACCGTATACCTGATGGAAAATTAACTTCTAATTTAGACAGCGCATTCTCGAATTAACTCAATTGTATGTAACTTAGTTTAATAATCACGTGTGTCAAAACTACTTAACATTTCATTCTAAATATCATTAAATTGAAATTTACTTACCCCAGAACTCATTCCTAGAAACTTTTTTCTCATCCTCCGAGACGCGTTCCCGCATTTTTAAAAAGTTAAGATAATTAAAAACGAAATTACCACCACCTACGTTTAATACACACACAACAGATATGCGGCTTTTCTTTTTCAACGACGGTTACTTAAAAGCATAAGCTTAAATGTTGCCAATACTAAGAATAAAAGGTACACTCCCCGCGAAAAAAAAAAAAAAGAAATTACTGCCATCCATGAAATAAGAAAAATGTTATACAGTATGGTTCAAGAAATTAGATATTCAAGAAATGGATCCAGCTTTCACTTTAAACGTCTAACTGATACGATAAGTTCCAAATTTTTTATGATGCAATTTCTTAGGTGTATGAATTTATAAACGTGTTAGAAATATTTTATGTTTACACGTCAATCTTCTTTCAATACTGTATAATAATTTTGAGTCTAAAATAATTGCTGTAATTTTCCAAGTGGCACATTTTTAAATCTTATTTCACTTTTTCAATTTTTCTCGATGGAAAATTTTTTTAGTTTCGCCTACAGAATTCTTGTGCATGTGCTAAGCATGCGAAGGACCAGTGTCAAATACAGCAATGCTTTCTGAAACTCTAATTCATATATGAGAAAAGAGAGAGTGTCAAATACCGATTTCAAAATTCAGCAATAAATCGATAATCCTGGAACTCAAAACTCAAATAATGCACAAAGTATTAACACAACACTCGTTTCATTCTTTGTAACATTAATAATTGTACGTTTATATTTTAAAAATCTAACTACGAATATATGAAGACAATTCTCTTTAAATTCAAATTATTAGAATACTCTTTTCAGTTGTCAGACTCAGAATTACAAATTATTCTAATATTACTGCTAATAATGATTCTAATGATAAAACTAAGCCAAAGGCTAAGAGAAGTTCAGTGAAAAAGGTTTAAAAAGATCGATTAATGATGAAAGGGACGAGGACGGCTTTATCCTTCCAAGGATCACCTTCCGCCCTGCCAAACTTGTTAAAAATAACATAGAACTTTCCCTAACTAATAAATTTTAAAAACTGACTTGTAAAAATGTTGAAGATAATAGTAATGCAAATGAATGTGATAATGATGTACAAATTATTGGTATGGATACCGAAACTGGACTAGATAATGATGCTGGGCCTGTTCAACCACACAAAATCCGCCCAATCATGGTAAAGCCTGAAATAAAGTTTAGCGACGTTTTGAAAGTCTTAAGAACTGATTATAAATGCGAATTTGTTGGTAAAGTCAACGGAAAATTTTCGAAAATTTTTCCTGCAACAGAGGATGATCACAAGATCATTACACAATATTTAGACGGAAAGAAAATAGACCACTATGTCAAGCATGACAAACCAATTAAAGCGGTTATTCGAGGATTGCCGATTGACTGCCGCACAGATGAAATCAGTGATGAATTACAAGCCCTAGGTTACAAGAGTACAAGGCCGAGAGTACAAGGTCCGGAGGGTAGCTCAGATGCGCAGAGTTCGGACTAGAGCCCTATGCCCTTGTTCCGAGTGCAATTCCATAGCGCACCCGGGGTTGAACAAGTTTACGACGTAATACAACTCATGGGATTTTATGTTAAATTTGTTTATAAATCTAATGGAAGTGTTGTGCAGTGTCACAACTGCCAACACTTCCATCACTCTTCAGATGTGTAAAGTGTGCCGGGCCGCATAAGACCGCTGATTGTTCTGCCAAACATTTAGATACGGTTAAATGTTGCAACTTCCTTCAAACCGGACATACGGCCAATTATAGGGGTTGCCCTAAATTTCCCATGGATAACAATGTCTCTAGAAGTAATGCTAACCCAGATACTACTAAGAGTAACATGTCTAACTTTAAACAGTCTTCTAGCCAAAATATTGATAATGTTAAAAGTAATACCACTATCAATGGCATTTCTAATGCTTCTGTTCTTAAGAACTCAAAACCTGCAAAAAGGTAAAAATGACAACAATAATGTAAACTGTAACAATTTAAAGGCCTGTCATTTGGAAACATTATTCGTAAAATCACTGAAAAACTACCTGAATTAATATAGATAAGTTGCAGAGATTTGTACTTATTTTAAATAACCAGTTAAATTTAAATTTTAAGTTCCTTTCCTTTAAGCCTTCATTCCGCTAATTGTCAGTTCCAGAATATTTAAATTTGGTAGGGCGCGTAAGAAATGCAAATTCTGGCAGTGGGAGAATAAGTTTAAATATCGACGTTCCTTTAGAGAGAGAGAGAGTCCGGGAAATTTCAGTATGTTCTTATACCCAGACTTCCGCTTAGCAGTTACTGCTGGTTAGACGTAGCTTAATTGCTATTATCTTGCTGCCACTACACTCATCTACGCGCTGTAGGGTACAAGATTGTATGAGCCCTGTAGTGTAATTCTACGATTTGTGAATATCTTCAATTTTAAGTTTAATTCTACTGTTTCAGTTGCCGCCCAAGTCGAGACGTAGTATGTTAGCGTCAAGTCGATGCACTGTAAATTATTTAAAGAGTTTAATAAAGGGCAATTTTAACCCTTTTTCAGTGCAATCACTATTTCTCAAGATTCTGCTTATCAGAAAGACAGTAGAACTTTACATCTGGTGCCCGAATCTTCTTCTAATTCTATAGTGCTTCTAATTCGAATCCAATGGCCAATAATCAGGACAGACAATCATCCTTACAAGAGGCAGAAGTCGTAGACCCGATGGTGACAAGCCCATTGGATGGATTTGACTTTTTAATACAGATGATAAGAGCAGCTATCAAGCCACAACTGGTGTTCAACGGTAAAAACTCCGTCACTTCATTCCTTGAATCGCTTTTGATACGCACTTTCAGTTGTATCCGGTACCCGAAAGGTAAAAGCTAGTGACTTTCAGCGACCTTCAGTGACCTCCCAGGACAGGCGGAGTCTTGGTGGGAAGGGACTGGAAAATTCTTACTTTGGGAATTCGGAAGCCTCACCTACAATTTTGAAAATTTCAAAGCGGCACTCCTGAAGACCTTCCCGATTGTGAAAGATCATGCGAAACTTGAAGCCGAACTCTACAGCTTTTATCAACGGAAAGGTGAACACCTTACCGAGTTTATCCCGCGTAAAGTCAAAAAGTGAATATGCTATATGGAAGCAAGCCCGATAATGAAGTAATTGAAATTTTATTACCCGCAGTACAATATTTCGTGGATCTGAGAAACCCACGAAGGCAAGAACTATTCGAATTAGCCGTAAATTTTCGGAATCAGGGGATAGTGGAAAATTCAAGGTTTCCTACCCAGGGTTACTATCAGCAGTTCTCCAGACAGCCGGCCGCAGAAAGAAACAAATACAATGGAGGAAAACGTTTTCTTATCAGGCCGTCAACAAGCAAGAATGAAAACGGTAAAGCCAAAGACCGTCAGCGCACCCAGTAAACATCAGGAAGAAAAACGAATTTAATCGAATAAAGGGGCCTGAGAAATTGAGGCTTCAGACCCCGTGTGTATCGCAAATCCCCCTATGTTTTATGTAAATACCGTGGTAGTCAAGAATTCCCAACTACCGGTAATCCAGATTATTTTAAACGACGTACCCGTAAAAGCACTCGTGGGCACCGGGTTTAAGGAAATTTTATAAGACAAAAATTCTACTATAGAAATTTCGGAAGAATAATATTGTTTAAAAATTGTAGCACAGAAATAGTTGCCGCACAAGGGAAAGTTTGAAAATGTGTAGGAAAGCTATCCCTGAGCGTTCAGATAAAAAACGAAGTTTTAAAGGTTGTCAGGACTTAGTGTTCTGTGCATCTTTTTTGGAAACATTGTAAATTCTGGAAAGGGTTCTTAACCTTACGTTCTAAGTCCTGAACTGGAACAGGGAGCGGAAGGTACGCTATGTTCTGATGTAACTGCTGGGCTGGAGAATAACTGCACGTGAAGGGATTTGAAATCCTCTTTTATTCAATCACTATTAAATACAAACCTCCCAATTCGGGAGAGATACAGAACGTAACAGACCACACTTTGGTCGAACTTAACAATCAAATAAATTTAAATAAATTAAAATAGAACTTAAATTAACTTTTGCTTCGCAGAGCAATTCGCGAAAGTTGGCCTCTACCGAAAAGGGTGCGTAGCAAGATATACTAAATACTACCGCACTTTAATTTATTTTACAATGCAATCACGTAGTAAGCACTATGGCTTATAAATTTAAACTGCTAGCTGGTCAGGCGAACGTTGAGCAGCGTGACCGTGATCTGAGGCAAAGCTCTCACACACCGAGAGGTTTCTACCTCTGGCTTAAATAGTGCTTGGCTGAACTTCAAAAATTAGCATAAGCTAAAAACGCGCGCTTCTTCTGACAGGAAGTTGAAGCAGAGAGGAGATAGAAAAGATTTAAATTAAAATAAACTTGGTTAGTTTAACTAAAACCTTACAAACTTCCCGCCAGAATTGCGATAGTTAAACTACTTTGGTCCAAACGGACCATGTTGAAAACTAGCAATTCTAAATAGTCGAAAATTTCACTGTTCTAAACTTAGGCCAACTCTTACAAGGCAATATATGTTTGTGTAAAATACAGACGAAATTTTCTGGAACAACAATCTTCAACATTTTTTTTTTCAAGTCTTATTCTTCAAACAGTCTTACTCCTTCCAGCAAAATCTGGAAGGAAAACAACTTTAGTATGACATAATAACAGAATAATTCTAAGTGGTACAAATCCTTATTTTTTTTTTTTTGTGTAATTTTGCACACACACATTATCATTCAAGCACAATTAAATTCTTCCCCCGTATGCTCTCTCACCGGTGTTGGATGTAAAGCAAACCGCCATTGCGGGTTTTTATGTGTTCGGGGGTGTTCAACTCTTCCACCTACAATCGACTAACATTAGTTAGAACTTGACATACGAGACCTGAAAAAAACGCCCTATAACCAGCTAATCCTAAGGTTCTCACTAGCTTTATGTCTAACACTTTAAGTGTATTTGGTGGAGAGCCTAATTAACACTTGCATTCTAAAATAGTCAATCTTTAACTTTTCATGCATACAAATTCGCAGTTTGCACACAACATTCACATTAATATTGCACTTAACGTGCATTGCTAGCATAATATTATTTGTTACATTTCATAACACATTAACAATTTCATAGCAATCCTGAAATGCAAATAGAGGTTAAATTTCTAAGCTTACAGAAATATAGGTTAAATTTCTAAGCTTACAGCAAGTGCTTCCTATTCCTTTCTCAAGGTACTTTCTTGAAATATCAAATTACATTGAATTAATAGTCTACAGACTAAATCGTGTTTTTCAATTTTCCGAATTTTCATTCTAGACATTTTACAAGTCTTTAGACAAAGCGTCATACAAAATCATTTAGTTAACATATTCTTTTCAGCAATTCATTGCTTTTACAGAATTAATCTATTTACAAAACATTAAGTGATTTTAAATCTTTGAAAATTACAATTTCTTTTAACAAAACATTTTACTTTCCATATGAGGACTTATCGCTCACTTGGCGTAAAAGTCAACCTCGCTTGAGGTAAAATCAGCCCTGCAACTTGCAGTATACTCAAAAATTAACTAAACTTTTGAATACGAAATTGTACTTATCTTATTATGATCGTCCATCCTTTTCTTGGCCCAATCTTTAAAACTTGAGTAAGTTGTGGCCTGGTTCAGTTTCCTCGTTTTTCGTTGTTCTTTCGGAGCCTGCTCGTCTCTTTTTCTTTTGAAATTCCGTCGTTGTATCCTCGGCAATTTCCTTTGTAGAGGAGGTTGCTCCGCTGGACGTTTGGTGGACTGGGCCCTTCTCTCCTGGGCCCTTGCTCGTTGCTTGTCCTGGTTCCTGCTGTATTCGGGAAGTTGATTCTCAGGCTGCAATCGACGTTTCTTGCTTCTCAGGCACCTGTCCGATGATTCCACAGTTCTTTTGGATACATTGGGCTTCCCTTGCCCATTCTGCTTTCTTCTCTTGGTGCGCTCGTAATTCCGTTCGTAGATTTGTTCACCTGCATCGTGAGACTTTCTTTTGAAACCACCTTTTTGGTTCTTATTTCTTTGTTGGGGGGGAGCTTTCTTCTTCTGACATTTCGATGCCGTTGTAGCTGGTTCCTGCTGTTTTTGCTGACGTATATCTTCCTGGCTAGTCGATTGCCTCGGATCCTGAAACGAATCTTTAAATACAGCCATTTTGCTGCGATTATAGAACGGTTTTATTTGGTCCACATTCGCTTTGAGCGTTTGACCATCATTTCTTTTTAATATAACCACTGCCCCCGTAATTTGTTCAATTGTGAACGGGCCTTCAAAACGCGGAAAAAATTTCCCCACCTTTTCCTCTGGGGCATTTGACAAGTTGTGTTTAATCTTCAACACTTCATCTCCCACATTGTACTTGACCTCTCTTCTTTTTAGGTCATAATACAATTTCTGTTTTCTTTGGGCCATTTCTATATTTCCCGTCGCTTCCCGTATTAACTTTTGTATATCACTCATTTTAAATTCTTCTGCCCTTTCCTGTACAAAGAACAGTTTATCTAGGGGGGTCAAGATCTTTCTTCCTAAGAAGAGTTCAGCGGGTGTTTTTTGTGTAGTATCGTGTTTGGCGGTCCTAAGTGCAAATGCAAATTCATTTATATGGCTATCCCAGGTAGAGTGATAGTTTTTCACATAACTACGAATTATTTTCACTACATTTCTATTCACCCGTTCCGCTATGTTTGACTGCGGACGATACGGGACCATCTTTAGATGACGTATGCCCAGTTTTGCACACATTTCCTCAAACATTTTACTAACAAACTGAGGACCATTGTCTGAAATAACTTTTAGGGGCGCCCCGTATTTTAAAATATACTTATTTAGAATTGAATCTACTACAATTTTTGCAGACGCGCGTTTTAACGGAATTAACTCTAACCATTTGCTAAAATGATCCACTATAACTAAAAGATATCGGCTTTTATTAACTTTACTTCGAGGGTAAGGTCCAAGTAAATCGATGCCTATTATTTGATTTGGGAATTCTGATTTAATACTATTTAGGAACCCGGCCGGGCGGAAATTAACATAATTATTTAATTGACATGTTGGGCACGACTGGACATACGCCCTAGTAAACTTTTGCAGTTCTGGAAAGAAAACTGCCTCGCGAACTCTCTGAACAGTTTTTCTTATACCTAAATGAGCCGAAATGGCACAATCATGCAACTCTTCTAATACATTCAACCTCATGCTAGCTGGGATAACCGGTCTATATTCATGATTCTCATTAGTAGCTTTCGTATAGAATAACAGTCCGTCAATTAATTCGTAATTTTCGGCCCTATTTCTTATCGGCACAATATCCGGATGATTGAAATTCTCAGGGTCGGCCAAATAATTGTATATATTTTTGAACTCCGGATCTTTTTTGAGTTCGGCTATTACTGTTTCACGAGAATCTAATACTTTGGATGTTAACATGGCTATCTTAATTACACTTCCATTTTCATCTAAGTTAATTCTGCTTAAAGCATCTGCCACAACATTTTCCTTTCCCGGCGTATGTTTAATTATTAGGTTATATTCCTGTAATTTGAGAGCCCACCTTATTAATCTGGGTGATAAATTTTTTCCAGAATAGAGTCTAGTGACCGCCGCGTGGTCGGTATATACAGTTACTGGAGAACTTCCAAAGAACACACGAAATTTCTGTACTGATGCTAACACTGCGAGAGTTTCTCTCTCTGTTGCGGAATAGTTTCTTTGGGTTTCATTTAATGTTCGGCTGAAAAAAGCCACGGGCTGACCATTTTGGGAAAGCACTGCACCAATCGCGAAATCTGAAGCGTCCGCTGAAATCTCTAATCCTTTATCCCCTTCTGGAAATTTTAAGACGGGAGCTTGAGTCAATGCGTCTTTCAATTTTTGAAACGCCAAGTTGGCTTCTGCTGACCACGAAAACCTAGCTTTTTTTCTTTTCAACTTTAGCAGTGGCTCAGCTATTTTTGCAAAGTCTTTAATGAAAGCCCGGTAATATGAACACATCCCGAGAAACGACGATAATTTCTTCGCTGTTTTAGGAACAGGATAATTTCTAATGGCTACTATTTTTGACTGATCCGTTTCGATTCCCTTTTGGGAAATTTTAAATCCTAAATAACGTAACTCTTTTGCGGCAAATTTACATTTAGACGCATTTATCTTTAAACCAGCTTCGTTTAACAATGAAAATACTTTTCTTAAATCTTGTAAGTGTTGTTCTAGAGTACTACTCGTAATTATAATATCGTCTAAATATATGAAAGTGCTTTTACCAAGGACTGGTCTTAAGACGATGTCCATACATCTTTGGAACGTTGCCGGCGCGCCGGATAATCCGAACGGCATTCTAAGAAATGCGTACGTACCAGATTTCGTTATGAACGCGGTTTTGTGTACGTCCTCGGGTTTTACCCCAATCTGAAAATAGCCACTCGTGAGATCTAATGTAGTCATGTATTTTGTAGACGAAATATTTCGAATAATTTCTTCAATTATCGGCAACGGATATACAGGATATTTTGTAACTGAATTTAACTTGCGATAATCTATAGCAAAACGCCACCGCTTCGGGTGCGTAATCGGGTAATCATTATTTTTCTTACACAGGACAACGGGGCTAGCATAACTGCTAGAAATTGGCGTGATGATTTTATTCTTTAACATCTCTTTAATATGATGTTCAATTATTTCTTCTTTTGTCCTATCATATCTATATGGCTTTTGCCTAACTGGCTGAGCGTCCCCCGTGTCAATGTCGTGGTTCACCACCTGCGTAAAGCCTGGTACATCACTAAATAAATTCGCAAAGTGACTTACCAGACCTTGGATTTTCTCTTTTTCCTCTGCTTGTAAATGTTCCAAGTCCAGCTGCGGGGGCTTATCATTCTTCGCTTCAATTGGCTTCATATTTAATGTTAGTTCTCCCCCCTTGAAATCAATTTTTGCTTCTGCCAAACTAAAAAAGTCCACACCTAGAATAATACAAGTCTGCAGGTTACGCACAATATAAAACAGGATTCTTACCTGTTCGTTGTTGATACGCACGAACAATGGTACTTTTCCTAAACAGCTACATTTTTCTCCTTGGGCCGCTATGACATCCGTGTCTCTTGCACTAAAAATTCTGTAACGTCGAAAGTGCTTCTTAAAGAATCTTTCCGATACGAAGCTGCTTTGGGCTCCTGTATCCAAGAGGGCTGTCGCCGGTATGTTGTTGATTAGAACTTCAATCTTCGGCAAACTCAAATTCTTAACGACCACGGTGTTTAAATTGATTTTGGAAGGGTTTTGCGCTGCTTCGGACTTCTTCACCTTCCTCGAAGAAATCCCTCTTAGTTTAAATTCTTTTTCTTCTGGTTGCCCTCGGAATCTTTGCTTGTTCTTCTATTAAATTCCCTTCGTTCGCCGCTCGCTTTAGGAGACACATCTTTCTTCGGCCATTGCTTCGCCTTATTCCCGTAACTTTGATTTTGCTTTTGCTGCGGTCTTGGCGAACTCCACTGACTTCTTCGCTCAAATTGGCGTCGTCGTTCGTTGTCGGCTGTTCTTCGGCTTTCAAATTGTACCGCGAGCTCAAATAATCTGTCTAATGTTGTTGGATTTCTTAGTTCGATGAAATCTTGAACTTGGGGCAGTAGCCTAGGAAGTATAACTTGAATAATTTCAGGATCCGGGCGACTTCCATACAAAAGCTTGAAAACTTGAATTTTCCTCAAAATAAAATTAGACAAATCTTCTATTCTTTCTTGGTATCGGCTAAACAGTTCAGCTTCCAATCTGGCTCGATCTCGCACCACGGGAAATGCTTTCACTAGAGAATTCTTGAAATTTTCATACGTGTATGTGGGGCTTCCTGGTTCCCCCAAGAGATTCTTTCCGATGCACTTGAACCAACTTAGCGCTTGGCCCTTCAAAGCGCTGGTAGCAAGAGCGACTTTCTGAAATTCGTGGACTGGATATAGCATGAAGTGGGAGTCTAGCTTTTCCAGGAAATTGATTACGGCTGTCTTGCCGTCAAAACTTGCCGCTGGCTTCATGGCTGCTCGCATGGTTTGTACGATGTAGCCGAATCCTTCTATGCCAGGAGGTGCTATCTCAGGATTCTGGACAGGTACAGCAGGTGTCTCAGGTTCGTCTTCTTGTTGTTGAGGCCATCCTCTTCTTTTTGTGCGGGCGCCACTATCAGGACTTAGCATTCTGTGTGTATTCTTTGAGAACATGGTAAATTCTGTAAAGGGTTCTTATCCTTACGTTCTAAGTCCTGAACTGGAACAGGGAGCGGAAGGTACGCTATGTTCTGATGTAACTGCTGGGCTGGAGAATAACTGCACGTGAAGGGATTTGAAATCCTCTTTTATTCAATCACTATTAAATACAAACCTCCCAATTCGGGAGAGATACAGAACGTAACAGACCACACTTTGGTCGAACTTAACAATCAAATAAATTTAAATAAATTAAAATAGAACTTAAATTAAACTTTGCTTCGCAGAGCAATTCGCGGAAGTTGGCCTCTATCTAAAAGGGTGCGTAGCAAGGTATACTAAATACTACCGCACTTTAATTTATTTTACAATGCAATCACGTAGTAAGCACTATGGCTTATAAATTTAAACTGCTAGCTGGTCAGGCGAACGTTGAGCAGCGTGACCGTGATCTGAGGCAAAGCTCTCACACACCGAGAGGTTTCTACCTCTGGCTTAAATAGTGCTTGGCTGAACTTCAAAAATTAGCATAAGCTAAAAACGCGCGCTTCTTCTGACAGGAAGTTGAAGCAGAGAGGAGATAGAAAAGATTTAAATTAAAATAAACTTGGTTAGTTTAACTAAAACCTTACATACTTCCCGCCAGAATTGCGATAGTTAAACTACTTTGGTCCAAACGGACCATGTTGAAAATTCGCAATTCTAAATAGTCGAAATTTAACTGTTCTAAACTTAGGCCAACTCTTACAAGGCAATATATCTGTTTGTGAAACAAGTTTACAGACAGTTTGGGGCCCCGTCAACTTTTCAACGCGCTATGGCCATAATTTTACGTCCTGTCCTAGGAAAATCCACTCTCATTTATCTCGATGACGTTATCATAACTAGTGACACAATTGAAAAACACGTGGAAGACCTCCACGAAATTTTTTTCATTATTAAAAGAAGCAGGTTTAACTATTAATGCCGCAAAATGTAAATTCGAAACTAGGGAATTGCGATATTTAGGATACAAAATTTCAGCTAAAGGTATCGAAACTAAAGATTCTAAAATAAAAGCAATTAAAAATTATCCTCCGCCAAATACGGCAAAAAAATTTCATCTTTTATTGGCATGTGGTCATATTAGCGTTCGTTTATCCAAAATTTTGCCGATATTCTTGAACCTTTATTTGTGTTAAAACGAAACACATCCAAGTTTGTATGGACAGCAGAAGCAAACACCGCTTTTGAAAAATTGTTTAGCAAACCCTAGGTCAGACTCAAAGGAACTACACAGCGACAGAAAGGGAAACGTTAGCAGTGTTAATGGCAGTTCAGAAGTTTAGGGTCTACTTCGGAAAAGCCCCATTTACAATCTACTCTGATCATGCGCCCGTAGCCAGATTATATTCTGGAAGGAATTTAACTCCTAGATTAATTAGATGGGCCTTAAAGTTACAAGAATACAACTTAATAATTATGCACACTCCCGGCAAGGAAAATACAGTGGCCGACGCCTTGTCAAGAATTAAACTGTAGGAAAATGGGAATCAAATAAAATGTGCTATGTTAACTTCTAAAGTTTTAGATTCCCGGAAAACAATTATATCTTAATTTCCGAAGGATCAAGATTTCGGTGATATCTATGCTTATTTAAAGGAGCCAGATAATTTTGAACGTGTAGATGTTGCTGCAATTAGAAATAGGACCCGAAATAACGAGATCATAGATAATCTATTATTCTATACTAAATCAACAAATGAAAACCACGAACTGAAAATAGCCATCCCCACCACACTACGTTTGAATATTTTTCAGATACTTCATGATAGCCCCACAGCGGGTCATTTAGATATAAGGGAAACGGTACCTAGAGTACGCGACGCGGTGTATTTTCCGCAACTACAGAAGATAGTAACAGCGTATGTCAGGTTCTGTAAGTTATGTCAGTTAATTGACGACATTAATTATAGCCCGGCCGGATATCTAAATAGTATTCGCTCGACTTTTCTTAACGATATCCTTGGAATAGACCTTCTTGGCCCTTTTCCCCAAAGCAAGTTAAATAAAAACCGATATCTTTTATAATTGCAGACCATTTTTCTAAGTGGGTAAAAGTAATTCCTTTAAAGCGAGCGTCAGCTAAAATAGTTGCAGATGCCTTCTTTCATAAGTATGTTTTAAAATACGGGGCACCGTTAAAAGTAATAAGCGATGATGGTAGGCAATTTAGTCAAATATTTGAGAACCTGTTTAAAGGGCTTAACATACCGCATATGAAAATGATCCCGTACAGATCACAAGCAAACATCGCGGAAAGAGTTAATAAAAACATAGTTAAAATAATTAGAAGTTACATTAAAAATTATCATAAACGCTGGGGTGGCTGCGTTGATGAATTAGCCTATGCTTTAAAAACTGCCAAACATGATACAGCGGGTAAAACGCCCGCTGAATTATTTCTGGGTAGGAAGATGTTGACTCCTTTAGGCAATTTTTTTTTTCAGGAGCGAGAACCAGAATTTAAACAGACAAAAATTGAAAAGCTGATAGATGAAGCTTTGAAAAATTCCGATGTAGTAAGAGAGCGGCAGAAACTCTATTATCATAGGAAACGCCGCGAATCACTTTTTAAAGTGGGGGATAAGGTGTTGAAAAGAAAATTCACTTCGACTAGTGCACCTGAAAATGTCTTATCGAAATTCGGCCATAAATTTGAAGGGCCTTATGTAGAACAGCAGATCGTTGGGGCTGTAATTTACTTAAAAACAGAATCCGGAGAAAAAATAAAGGCTAGTCTGGATTAATTGAAGAAATATTATGAACGTAAAGATTTCGATGTCTTTCATGATTTCTTCCAGGCTTCCGAATCAGAAGAGGCGGCTTCCCCAGGTGCAATTCTGACTGCACCACAACTTCCACCACCCGCGAAAAAGCAAGGAACCAAAGAAACTACAAGTTCCCAAACCAGCAGAAAAATTTCGGAGAAAAGAATCCCTCAACGTGTGAAAAATCCAACGAAAAAAAAATTCAAGGATGAAAGAAACGTCCCGGCTAGAAACAAGCATCACCGTGTCATGACAAGCTCTCGTAGCAGACAGCGCCAGGCTACATCAAGGAGGTGGCGGACTGAAAGATTACTATAAACAAGACCACCCTTCGAGAAAATGAATAAGAGACCTGCCGAAGTTGAAGGCACAGAGCAAAGATCGAAACAACCTAGAATTTATAGGCAAGGCTCTTCGAATACCGATGTACAGTTTGCCGGACAGTAAAAGGAAAAGACAAGACATACCGCCAGTACGTCCTAAAAGACCACTCATCAGGTGTTAAAAAAGGAGAAGCCAAGTCCCACCAGCGCACAGGAAGCAGAGACGGAAAGTCTCATTGATGAACCAGTTAGCATGGACAGAATTCTGCAAGAAACGAATGTCCGAATTTCAAGCTTCAAAAAACAGAGATAAGTGAATTTTTCTATAAATCTTTTCTGTTATGTAAAGTTTCATGAAAATGTTTTAAGTACGAAGTTACATGACAAAAGCTATTGCATCGATTGAGGACTAAAGTTATTTCAGCTTTATTTGGTTAAAGCACAAAGTATAGTGTATTATAGAATTGTTATGTTAATGTAAAGAACTAGTAGTTCGACTTTGCTTGTCGAAAGACTATTTATGTTAATGCTCCAAAAGATCTGGTTGAGTACAAGCAGCTTCGTATTAGTACTTGTTAATGAAAATTTATTTTAGGTTCACACTTTTGGCGAAGGAAAGGATTCATTCAAGTAAAATTTTCATTTTATTCTCTATTGTCTTAAAAGTATTTGTTTGTAAAATGATGAAATATCTGTTGTGTTAAAGTAAATGATACTTTTAATGAAAGTTTAAAGCTTAAAAGAGCAGATATAATATGTACTTAGGGCTAAAACACCAAGAAAAGTTAAGGCGTTTAAAGTTTAATGTAGTCAATTGAGTTCGCTTAAAAGAAATTTTAGTTAAATCAAATCAAAAGCGCGAAAGCTTGCGTGCGTTTAAGATGACTGTAGAAAATATTTGGTATGCATGTGTTTTGTAGGGCTCTCCACCGACGCTATAATTAATTTTCATTTTTATTAGCTCATGGAGAACTTAGAAATGAATTTAGGGTGTGTCTAAGAAGATTGTTATGTGCTAACAGTCAATGCGCGTTTAGGTGGAGATTTTGTCCACTATAACATAGTATACTTGCTGTTTCAAACCACACATTGTGGAGAGCCAAAAGGGGATCAAAGTTTAAAATTTAGGCATGAATGTGAATTGAATAATTGCGGCATGAAAAACCGTAATGTTCGTAAAAGCTGAGAAAGCTACGCTAAATGCAAAAAGTTTAGAACTTAATAAAAGCATTATGTTTTGTGAAATTAAAATGTTATTTAGAATCATGTATTCATAAGTGTTCCTTCCAGATTACTGGAAGGTGTTGACTGATGCCCAATTGAAAGATGAGAAAGGATGTCCAGCAGAACTATGATGATGACAAAATTTTCTTCTAGTATAACTTAAATTTTAGTATTTTGAATGTAAACCGAGCTTAGATCTTGTTAGTTGTAGAATTCATCAGTTTGTAACAGGTCTTTAAGGACCTTTATCCAAGTCTGTTAAATTCTGGCATGGACAAATGTAGGGATTTATATTTATTTTAAATAACCAGTTAAATTTCATTTTAAGTTACTTTGCTATAAACCTTCATTCCTCTAACTGTCAATTCCAGAATATTTAAATTTGGTACCTCGCGTAAGAAATGCAAATTCTACCAGTGAGAGAATAAGTTTAAACATCGACGTGCCAGTAGAGAAAGAGAGAGTCCGGGAAATTTCCATACGTGCTTATACGCGGACTTCCGCTTAGCAGTTACTGCTGGTTAGACGTGGCTTAATCGCTATTATCTTGCTGCCCCTAGAGTCATCTATGCGGTCTAGGGTACAGGATTGTATGAGCTGTGTAGTGTAATTCTACGACTTGTGAATATCTTCAAATTTAAGTTTGATTCTACTGTTTCAGTTACCGCCCAAGTTGAAGCATAGTATGTTAGGGTCAATTTGATGCATAAATTATTTAAAGAGTTTAATAAAAGGCAATTTTAACCCTTCTTCAGTGCAATCACTATTTCGCAAGATTCTACACATCAGAAACAGTAGAACTTTAGAAATTTATTTATTGTGTTTAATATATGTGAAGACATTTTTGGCTCTATCAATAATGTAAATAATGACTAGTTTCATAAATACTTGTTTACGCATATTTACATGGAATGCGAATGGACTTTCTCGGATGAGTCATGAACTCCGAGAATTAGTAAACTCCGTAAAGAATTAGTTAGTAAAGTCCGTAAAGTAATTAGTCCGTAAAGTAATTAGTTACTCCGTAAAGAAGTACGATCCCGACATTTTCTTCCTACAAGAACACCGACTTGGCCCTTTTACTCCTATTTATGTGCAGAATTATGCAGTTCACCGTTACAACAGACCAGCCGCTATGCATAACCCTAGAGGAGGGGACACTGCACTTCTGATTAAACGCTGCATTCGTCATCACACTATTCCATTTCCACAGTTTTCAGTCATCGAGGCCTCAACTATTTCACTCACTACAAGCACTCCCATAACATTCATTCTTGTCTCCACATACATTCCACCAGCACGAAACCCTCAGCTAGTCCACCTGCAAGTTCTACTCTCAGTTGGAACACATGTTATTATTGGTGGAGACCTTAACTCTAGACACCGTGCATGGAACTGCTACAACTCAAGCGACATAGGACACGTAGTGTTCAACTTGGCCAACTCGGCGAACCTACGCATAGGAGCTCCAAAAACCGCAACACGGTATACTGCCCATTCTTCCGGAATCATTGATTTCTTCCTGCTCAGATACACCACCGTTCGGCTGGATGTTTCTATGCTGGATGAGCTCTCCTCTGACCATAATCCGGTCAGGATGATTCTGAACATCAGCAGTTATACCCCACCATACACAAGAGTCTTTATTACTGATTGGCGTAAGTTCGCCAAAACTCTAAACAACAGGCAGTACACGTTACCCACAGTATTGAGTTTGGAGCTGCCGCCAAAGCGGTCGAAACACAACGCCTTCTGAGAGATATCACTGGACAACCACCCACAGTATATACGAGGGATGACATTGATAGTTTAGTTCGGACCTTCAGCTCAGATGTTATCAAAGCCCACTCTGAAGCTCAAAAAGAAGTCCCACAGGGACGTGCGTACTGAAACAATGAATTGAAACAGCTAATTAAACGTCGCAATGCAGCAAGAAGGCAATTCCAGAGGTCCCGCAATCGTGAGCACAAGTAACGATTCAACCAACTCTGCAATCCAATCCAATCCATATAGATGCTGCACAAGTACCGTTAGTGCAATGCGGCTTTACCTGCTACTGAAATACGCCACGAAGGCACTTGACAGTTGTCTGTTCTGACTCGTGGCAGTGAGGCAAGGAGGTAAAAGGGGGGAAAGGATGACCATGTGTCATAAAGATGGAAGACCAACCAAGGACCATGACAAACTAGAAAAAACATGGTAAATTTTAAGTAAAAACCTGAAAATAAAAACTCAAACTTTAAAAGTCATGCATATGCTGATTGCATGAGATAAGATACATAAATAGATACAATACAATAAAACAACAGAAGTAGTCAGTACATAAAAACAGGAAAATAAAATACATAATACACGATAAGTAATGAAAATCTAGAATAACTAAAATCTTGATTAAATACGGATAAATAAGAGCTATGATACACTATATTACAAGGAGCTACAATACAATATAAACAGCGACAATTATGTCGGGAAATTCAGGTCACAGAGATGCGCAGCCAAAGGTCGGAGTGCTCTGTCTTCTTGAAGAGTAAAGTAATTAAAAACTTGAAAATTATGAATGAATGGGCAGTCAACTGCTTTAGTGAAAAAATTAAGTTTGAAACAAAGTAGTGTGCATTAGTTATTAGTCTGGGAAACTTGTCTTGAACAATTTGAATTTTCTTGATATTTTTTTCCTCGGCTGCGGCCCATGCGGGTGAAGCATAACAAAGTAAAGGCCTGGCTATTGCAATATAGATATGACGTTTTCTTTTAAGATCCAGTTTTGAGAATTTTCCGAGTAAAGGCATAAGGTTTCTCATATTTCCACAGTATTTTCCTCTAATATTGTTAATATTGTTACGAATTTCACATTTATTTGGCTATTTGTTTAGAATTGTAACTAAAATTCCTTTTTATTTACCCGTGCAACGCAGACGATTTTTGAAGAGAAAACTACGTCGAAAAAAAAAATAGCAACAAAAAATTTAAAAAAAGGGAAAAATCTGAAAGATTTCAGATTTTAAATTACGTCCAAGGGCGCGTTTTTTTAACGTTTCGTGTGCTACCTTTTTTTTATTAAATATCATGTACTACGTACTCAAACCATAAAATTCAGTTCAAAATCAATATCGCAAAATCATTTTAAAATGAACATATCTTTAGAATTTCCGTAAGTCTCGTGCGCTGGAGATAAAAATGCTTTTTTTTTCGTACAGTGTTGCCATTGCTCGCTTTGAAATCATTTAGTTTGTTAATCAGAAATTCGTTGAAATGTTACAAAACATAAAATCGATAATAAAGCAAATTTCAAATTCAAAATTAGGGCTTCCAGATGCCCATATTCGCAGTAGGATTACGTCATTCAAAATTCGATGGCTCTAGGTTTTATCACAATGCGAGAAACATGCATACATTTATGCAGATTTTTCATTTTTTAAAATTTAATGCAGAGCGATAACATTTAGTGGCAACAATTTGAAAAGTGAAACGGGCATTGAGAGTGAATCGACGCAAAATCGCAAAACGAAAGTAATAGTCCTTCGGGACTAAATCCCTTTGGACTAAAAATAAAAGAGCGCGGGCATTTAATGCTTAATAAATAAATATCTCGTAATTACTGTTGCCATCCAGAAAAATCCAGAAATATCGTGATTGTTCTACTGATAATTAAACAGCTTATAAAAGCCGAGGTGAAACACCTCATCTCAGTTGTTGTAGTTGTTGTTGTTGCTGTTATACTTGACTTGTAGCTGTAAAAACCGAACTGCTGTTTGTTTACTTAATGCTGTATTGATTGTACCGATTTCGCTGTTAGATAGAATTATTTTATCCGTTTTGAACTGAGTTTTTGCTAATCGTTTGAGATATTGTGATATTGTGCGAAGATCTCTGAAGAAATATTTCAGCATTTTAATTTATTTCTTGTGGAAAGAATTAATTTTTGTTAACTTTTTACGACTTGTGCATTCAATATATAACGAACTCGTACGCACGTAATAATTTTTGGTGTCAGAAGTGGGATATTTGAATGCCATTAACTAGAGCAATGGAAGAACAATTAAGGCAATTTATGGCAGCCTTTGCTGCATTTAAAGAGGAGATGATAGCTGTTCAAGAATCAGTTAAAGAGGAGATGAAAGCTGGTCAAGCATCTGTTAAGGATGAAATGAAGGCTGTTCAGAAATCTGTTAAAGATGAGATGAAAGCGGTTCAAGAAGAGGTGAAATTGGGTCAAGAATCCGTTAAGGAAGAGGTGAAAGCTCTTAAAGAGGAGATTACGTGTATAACAGACAACAAATTTCAGGCTATGGAAGTCAGAATAGACGCTGTTGAAGAGAAAGTTGGAGAAATTCAAGGAAGAGTTTCTGCTGTGGAGCAACGAATCGAAGGAAGAGTTTCGGCCGTCCAACAGCGAATCGAACAACTACTTTGCGATTCGTGGTTTCGGCGTGGGGTTCATAAAATGTGTGTTTCAGTCTTACAAATTTATGATAGTACTGGATGCTAAAAAAAAAGTGAGGCAAACTTTAAGAGGTGGTAGAACACGCTGACAATGCATTAACAGGTAATGTACTGTAATATTCAGAGATAATACTGTTACGAATTTTACATATATGTTATGCGAAATTGTAGTATTTTGTACATAATGCTTTTTTTTTTCACTAATGGCGGTCCCTCAGTCGACTTCAGCTTGACCACTACTAAGGCCAGAATTAGTGGTCACTTTATTTTGAAGGCACCTAATAGGTGTGCTACCTTTGTCTCCTATAAAGAGACGAACAGTTACAACCATGCGTTCTCCAGGATTCGAACTCGGGATCTTTGGTATCTCAATCGGCTCCCCTAACAACTAAACCATCTGGGCGGCTTTTTATATAATGTAACATGAAATGCTTAAGATATTAAGCTCTGCCGTAAAAATAACAATATAGGAGCAAGTTTATTTAGCACTGGGGTAAATGGCAATCTCCTTAAAATGGCCAGATAACGCCAAGCTGGCAGTGGTTTTGGCGACTTTCTTTTGTCACCAAATTCGGGCAAAAATCGCCAAAAGTCACCAAATTTGGCAAAATATTTGGAGGCATTTTTGCCCAGTTCTTGTATATTTATAACTGGTACTATAATTGAATAACTGTAATTGACCCCTATGCGTAATTGTAACAGTATCTGGCCCGTACATGTAACTTTAAGCATATATGCCTTCCAGTAATTTCGAGCAGTGGAAGTACAGATTTCTCAGCGACCGGGGCAAAATTATATAAGATAGGAGAGGGCACCAATTTCTCAGTTTTTACAGTTCAGACTTAACTTTGGAGCACCGAGCTATCCCCGTCTGAGCTTCGCTCTTTAGATGTCATTCGCATTGCATTGCGTTTAATGTTCTTAATAGTTTGAAGTCTAACTACTGATTGTGCTTTGTGATGCTGAAAAGATCTGTACGAGTATTTTTGTGGAAAATTCCAGAACTCTTAAGTGTTTCTTTTGGCAAAATAAATGTTATCAAGCTATGCTCAGTTCTGTGAGCATTGAATTCATTACGAACCCGTCGCACGCAACAATACATTGTATGAAATTTCAGTGTATTCCAGATGACGTCATAGCATAAATGAAAACTTTTAAGTAACCCATAGGTGAAGTGGAGTCTGATCTGAGCCTTCGAGCGGCCACTTGAAGCCCCTTGGCAATTATCTAACGTGTTGCAAGCTAATGTCTTAGGCGTAAATTGTTAGTGTTCGTCTTACTTCTCCTGATATTAATTACATTGATGGCTTACAAAACAACTCGTAACAATAAAAAGTCAAGGTTAAATGCTGGAACATTCGCAAAATTTAATAATTACGAGCTGTATAAATATCAAATCAATATTAATGAACAGGTCTGTAGAATTTACTAGTATGAATTTTAAAACTAGTATTTCCTTTTCCAAGATTCTAATGTCAACGATCTGAAATGAACAAGACTTTAGTTTCACTTATAATATTGTTTTTATGTAATCCATAAGGCGTTATAATGGACATTATGCTTCAAGTAAAGTATTCCAGGCAATAAAAATGCATATAAATGACTCAGGATGTAAATATTTGCGTATAAAGAGCATCTGTTTGAATGGACTACCATCCTTTGCTTCGTAATAAACTTTAACGGTCTGGTGAGGGGAGATAGCTTCCTTTCCCCCGGATTTTATCACGTCGCAACTGCGTGACTTCTTTCTTAAGAACGAATGGCTCTACAGCTGCCATTTGCAGTCTTGGGGATAAAATAACTCTACAATTAGCTGGGAACCTGTTCATTAACCCGGTGAGATAAAAGGTTGTTCGAAACCGACTACGGTTCGGTGGATTTCAATTTCTACTTGTCTGAGTTGCAAGCAGAGTGATCTGCTTACTTCAAAGAACATGATGAGAATCTCTCTTTGTAAATGGAGAAAGCACCCTGACAAATTTTCTGTTCTCACCACTTGCCGTCCTTCGGGAAAAGAGGTTGGGCAAAGTGTTGCCGGGATGCATCAGAGGATGATTAAGAAAAACATGATCCTTATCTAAAGATTACGGAAGAAAGCTTTCTTGATGCAAAGCAGGAAGTTACATGTCAACAATTTACTTCTCATAAATTATTTTCAATAAATTTATAGTTCTTGGATATGCCTTTCATTATTCCTTCTTGATTGATTTCTGGAAAATAGGAACAATAATAAGGTAGAACGCCCTATATATTCTAGCTAAGCAATTTCTAGATTTCCGAAATTAGACTCAGCTATGAAAATGTAAAATTTTTTATCATGTAATTTTTTTAGAATGTCACTTTTATGCATCAGGTGGAATTAAAAAATCGTTAATTGGTAATTTTGCTTTTCTTCATCACACACTGAAGATATGTTCAGCTAAGTTCATTTCGAAAAATTCGGAATCGCTTACAGTAATCGCTTTCAATTTAATAAGCATGTCATGCATATGTATGAATAAATATATCCATTAAAACGAATTCAGTTTTGACTTATTTTAGTTTACATATGATATGCAGGCACTAATAAATATTTCTTGTGGAAATAATTCGATTTGAATTTCTTATGCTGTTATTTTATTTTATTTCGGCAAGTGGCGTTGCGATTTATAGAAATTTCACGAATGTTACAGATTACGTTCGATTCAGAAGCAAGCGATATTTATATGATTCATGTAATTGTTCATGCAATTCTTCGAAAATTAGCTTTTAATAATTCCTCATTCACAGTTTCTCTTTTAACGTATGAATCATTAACAAATTCTGAATATATTTTATAATGAACAACATTTGGTTTAATTCCATCGATGTACACTGCTAAAAAAATGGGACAATTTTATATTTCCCGTTCTACTGGGCCGATTGACGAAATTCAAATTGCATATTTCATGTCTGGAAAGCGCGACTTACGATATGTATTAGATTTATATATAACATTGTTTAAATATAGGTATTTTGACGCAAAAATCGGACTTTTTCTGAAATGACATGCCAACTTATTTCCACATTTCGATTCTACAACTCAAATTATGGCAAACTCCCGAGTTTTGTAAAAATCGCACGAGTAGTTTTTTTTTTTTTTAAATTAGTTCTCAAAATTTTAGCTCCTCAATGTTAATTCAGTTCGATATGTATTTTTTAATATCTCTTTTCTTGTGAAACTTATTTGATTCCTTCCTACACAGTTCGAAATTTAGGACCATTCCAAAAGCAATACTCCCCCGTTTTTTTTTTTTTTTTTTTTTTTTTTTTTTTTTTTTTTTTTTTTTTTTTTTTTTTTTTTTTATAACCCATAAAATTTTTACAATCATCTTAAAGTAGATGTATTTCTAAACATACCTGCAAAAAAATTAGAGCTTTTTATTTAAAATTTCCGAAGGTATACGTGAATTTATATACTGGCGTGTTTTGAAATTTGGCATATTTGTTGAAAGCGATAATAATGAAAATGTGGTTTACTCACTTTGTTAAAATTATTTGAAAGTAGGAACAATGTGACTTTTTTTCCCCGCTCATTCACAATGAAAAAAGGTAGGAACGATGTGACATTTCTTCGGCTCCTGCGCAATGGAAGGGAAAGGAAAATACGTTGCCTTTTATTAAGAAGTTCGCTAAGTGAATTAGTCTTGCCTCAAAGTGAAAAAAAATACACCAAGTTAAATTTTTGAATTTCTTCGTAAATTTTGCACCAAATTTTACAAAACTTAATATTTAGACATAATTTGAGTCGCAGGATCGAAATATGGATAAAAATTGGTATGTTATTTCAGAAAAAGTCCCATTTTGTGTCAAAATACCTATATTAGACCAAAGCTATATATAAACTTAACATATATCCTAAGTCGCGCTTTCGAGACATGGAAAACGCAATTTGAATTTCGTCAATCGGTCCAGTTCCCCCCCCTCGCAGTGTACATGATTCGACATTTTGAATGACTCCCCGCGATAATCACTGTAACTGACTTCAGTCCAAATCAGACGAACACTTTAGTTTCGTGATAAACATAAATATCAGAAGTTGTTTTTCTTTGGCAACCCCCTTCAGTGATCGAGTGCGGAAGACCACTGAACACTAGTAACTGAGCCTCAGTTCAAATCAAAGGGAAAAGGTTAGCTCCATAATATTTTCATGATATTTTTAGTTCTTTCTACAAAGTAAAGGAAGTGTTCTAATCGCGAAAAATTTAGAGTATCATATTTCAACAGAAATACCCATTTTGACCGTTCCCGAATCTATTTCAACGACTTTTTCGCTTGATATCTGTATGTACGGTTAGAATAAAGGACTGGTTTTTCCGAAAAGGATTGTAAAATGGATTTAAAGTATATTCAAATAGAAATAATTTTTTCGTAGCATCTGTACGTATACACTGGTGTACAAAAATTAAGGACGAAGTCAAAAAATTAGCATATCAGCTGAACGAAGAGGCAGAGCGGACAGAAAGACCAATCAGGAGATTAAGTAAGGTGATGTACGATAGCACATGCGCAGATATGCAGGTAGACGTAATAGGGGAGTGTCTGTGTAGTATAAAGCATGTTGTCGGTGTAAGATCAGTATTTCTGGCAAAGAGATTGCACGCCGTATAGCAGTTAAAATCACACCGAGTTGCTGCCTTAGCGAGAAATGGCGAATAATCAATCTGTTAGACGACATCTGGCTGCTTTTACCCGAGGTCGAATGATTGGGAAGTTGGAGGAAGGCCGCAGTGTGACAAGTGTGGCTGCAGAGTTCGGAATTACTCACAGCATCGTTTCACGACTTTGGAGACAATTTCAAACTACAGGAACAGCTATCCGGGGGCTTAGTAGTGGTCGTCCACGAGGAACCACACCCGCAGATGACCGGTATATTGCCTTACAGGCCAGAAGAAACAGGCGGCAGACAGCGGGAGAAATCGCTAGACACACGACACAGGCGACTGGACGACCGATATCGCGTTTTACCGTGGCCAGAAGACTGCACGGTGGTGGTCTGTTTGCACGACGCCCTGTACGGTGTGTACCTCTAACGCCTGCCCATCGGAGAAGGCGTTCTCTGTGGTGCCGGGAACACCGGAATTGGAGAGACAATGAATGGGGACGAGTACTCTTTACAGATGAGAGCAGATTCAGTCTGAGTAGCGATTCTCATCGCATACTCATCTGGAGAGAGCGGGGAAGCCGCAATCATCCCTCGAACATCATTGAAAGGGACAGGTATGGAGGTGGCGGTGTTCTCGTTTGGGGAGGCATCATGCTTGGTAGTCGTACAGACCTTCACATCTTCGACGCAGGTTCAGTCAACGGGACCCGTTATTGTAACGAGATTCTTCTTCCATATGTGCGTCTTTTTAGAGGCGCTATGGGTCCGCAGTTCCTTTTCATGGACGACAATGCACCATGTCATCGCACAGTAGCTGCCGAACAGCTCTTAGAGAGTGAGGATATTGAACGTATGGATTGGTCGGCACGATCTCCGGATCTCAATCCTATCGAGCATGTATGGGATTTTCTAGGCAGACGCTTGGCAGCTCGTACCTTACCACCAGTAATGATTCCGGAGCTTCGATTGGCGCTGCAAGACGAATGGGCAGCAATGCCTCAACAACTCATTGAAACCTTCATTCTCAGCATGGGCAGACGCTGTGAAACCTGCCTAGCAATCAGGGGAGATCATATCCCCTATTAAAGACCGGATGTTTCTTGCTGGACACCCATCACAGGGATGTTTCGGCCTTCAGTCGAATTGCGCTCCATGCTACTTTTTCAATAAAGCTTCTTTTTATTCCTCTGATTTCTCTTTTAGTAAGTGTTGCTTACATTACTCATGTCCTTACGTATTGGGGATCTTACGATATTAAATGTGTTGATTTGGAAAGCTTTTGTACAAAGTTATATTGAAAAAACCGTCTCGTCCTTAATTTTTGCACACCAGTGTATATCGCGCGTAACTCAAAAATGATTGTTCATAGATCGTTGAAATTTTCTATATGGGACTGCTATAACATATAGATGTGCACCTTCTCTTTTTGATTGCAATCGGAAATGCCAAAAGTATATATATATGTACCTACTCATTTATACGAAATAAAAGTCCTTATCCTACCTTTATTTTCGCAGTCGTTGGGGACAAACATGTATTTCCAGTTACATAAGTATTTTAAATGACGAAAGTATTTATGTTTTGGCAATGTCAGATTTATAAAGTTTAATTTTCGATAAATAACGAGATATAACTTTTAATGCCATCTCCCTGTTCTTATTCCTATGTTTGGGAAAGTTTTATACTCGTTATGAAAAAATTTAATTAGAAGAATTTTGTCTCCCGTACAACAAAAATTGTCCGAGATATTTAATTCAAAATTTGCAAGTTTTTGATGTCATTTTCACCTTGCCTTCAGAGATCGGTTAATTCAAGTTAAAATAATTCGAAGAAATAACTTTAAATGCAGTGCAGGGAAATGAAATAAGTTTAAATAGGCCGTACAAGGAAGTCATGTGGTATCCACATCAGATACTTTTACTTCCTTATACGAAGTAAAAAGGAAGTATCGTAATCGCGAAATATTTCGAGTATCATAGTTCAGCCGAAATATCCACTTTGACCGCTATCGAATGTAATTTAACGACGTTTTTTCTTGAAATCTGTACGTAAATACAGAGTAAATGATTCTTTTCTCCCCAAAAAATTATAAAACTGATTTAAAATTAATTATGAAGAGATTTTTTTCATGGCGTTTGTACCTACGTACACGTGTATGTATGTATCTCGCATAACTCAAAAACGAGTAGCCTCAGAACTTTGAAATTTTATATATAGGACTGCTATAAAATGCAAATGTGCACCTCCTATTTTGGTTGCAATCGGCAGCACCAAAAGTATATAAATATATGTATTACTCGGCTCAGTGAGCTCAGTTTTTTTATTCTTGAATGTTGGTAAATTGTGCATTTGTTACTTTAAAAATGATTGAGTTATGTTGCTGTTATCTTCTGGTTAAAGTTTTTTTATGCCTTTAGTAAATCTGCATGCAAGATTTGTACAATTATCACAAGTTAAATGTTGTTTCAGTGCGGCTAAGTTTAATCATTTTTCCCGAGGCAGCCATTTTTGTTTACATTTGAAACTTAGCAGAATAGTGGATTTGTTGCCAATCTGGAGAAACTAAGCTTCGCAACAACAAAGTAACGTCTTTTTTGGATATTGCGAATTAAATTAGGCTTAATTGATTCTGGCGTTATCATTTAAGTTATTAGTTTGTTTTTGCGTCGAAACTGTAATTTTAATTGTACAAATTGTTTTTTTCAATTGTTTTAACTGTGCTTGGTGTCTTTCAATTTTAAATGAAAATATTTTGAATTTTTATGTATTTTTGCCTTGCCGCGATGGTAGAACTGAATTAATAAGTAGCGCAAGCGCATTAGGTAAGCGGCGCTGAATCGCCTGTGAAAAACTGTTTCTTTTTTATTTGTGTAGTTTCTTTTATACATCGTTTTAGATTTATTATAGTATTTGAATAGAACTTGCGGTAATTCTTTAGATGATATAATTTTGTGCACTTTGAGTTATAAAACGCTGTTAATTGAACCTAGCGCCGAAGTGTCGCTATGGTAAATAAATATAGTGAACTTTAAAGAGTGCATTTATTCTGTTGTGGTTTATGCACTATCGACGAAGTAGATTTAATTCAAAATTCGTTAACTGTTAATTCAATACGTTTAAATGAAGTGCAGGAAAATTGCGTATAATTTAATATTCCGTTAATTAATAATGAATTAAAGAAGTCATGCGGCGTCCACATCA
Organism: Stegodyphus mimosarum; assembly: GCA_000611955.2. Classification (NCBI taxonomy): domain Eukaryota; kingdom Metazoa; phylum Arthropoda; class Arachnida; order Araneae; family Eresidae; genus Stegodyphus; species Stegodyphus mimosarum. The sequence goes on from KK112454.1 coordinate 490,332, forward strand.
AATATTTTTTAAAATAGAAAAACAAGCATTTTCTCTGAGTCTTAGAAACTTTTTTTCGTATTCTGATTACACTCGTCATCTGGTTTGAACAAGAATAAACTAAAGAGAAAAGAGGATGTAGGAGCTCTTAACAGTTATATGAAATAGAGAATTTGAGTGATAACTGGCGTAGTAATCTGACAAAGCAAACGGTGAGTGAATTCTGCCCCACGCTTTGAACACTACAAATGAAACAGAACAGAACGATCTGCCGAGTAAAGTTAAATTCTGTACTCGAAAGTTATTTAAAATATGCTGTCAACTTAGATTTCCTGCCCCCCCCTTTTCTTGTTAGTTTTTTCACATTTCTAACATAAGAAAAACACACAGAAATAAAACCGAAATCTAATATATTCATTAAATGCAAACTATAGTATTAGATACGTTTTGTTTTCTTCTACTGCTAGTTCAAACAATATTGTTACGAATTTCACATTTATTTGGCTATTTATTTAGAATTGTAATTAAAATTCGTTTTTATTTCCCCGTGCAACGCAGACGATTTTTGAAGAGAAAGCTACTAAAAAGAAAATAACTATAAAAATAAAAGAGCGCGTGCATTTAATGCTTAATAAATAAATATCTCGTAATTTCTGTTGCCATCCAGAAAAATCTAGAAATATCGTGATTGTTCTACTGATAATTTAAAAGCTTATAAAAGCCGAGGTGAAACACCTCATCTCAGTTGTAGTTGTTGTTGTTGCTGTTATACCTGTAGCTGTAAAAAGCGAACTGATTAATGCTGTATTCATTGTAGCGATTTCGCTGTGAGATAGAATTATTTTATCTGTTCTGAACTGAGTTTTTGCTAAACGTTTGAGATATTGTGATGTTGTGCGAAGATCTGTGAAGAAATATTTCAGCATTTTAATTCATTTCTTGTGGAAAGAATAAATTTTTGTTAACTTTTTAACGACTTGTGCATTCAATATATAACGAACCCGTACGCACGTAGCAATATATTCGTACTGCCTTTCGATAGGAAATTGAGTTAGATCATCAAAGCTGAATGTGTCTAATGTACTGTTTGTCTTTTCTGCTTCTTGAGAGTCTTTATTTTTTTTTTAAATAGTGCCGCCATGATATAAAATAAATGACGTTCAATTTGAAATTGGTTAAAATTACCATAATTAAATGTTTAAATAATTATAATATACCATATAATATAATTTTTAAAATGAGACGACTAAGCATTAAAAAAAGTGCGTCATATGATGATTTCAGTTTGAGGCTTAATGATATTTCAAAAGTAAAACAGTTGTTATGACATTAAAAAAAAAATTTCTCAAAAGCAACTCCACTGTATTTCTAACCCAATCGAGGTTCTAAACCAATGTTAGACTAAATCTTTTCCCCTCTCTCTCTCTCGCTTTCTTTGTAAGGGAAGGGTTAAAGGTCACTGTACCTCCGAAACTCCAATTTCATGCAGAATCCTGCTAAACCTTCACTAGTAGATAGCGGTTTTAGTAATTGTTGTACGGCAGACAAATAAATTTTGGTAACAGGAAACGCTGCAATGAAGACATTTAATCCCAAATGCGGAAGATACAATTTATTCTGTACAAGTATTCTTCTTTCATTTAAAGCACTTCAAATCGGTGTTTTGTTCTCACTCTTTAAAATACTTACCCACGCTAGATAGACTGCCATTAACGAGAATTACCAATTCCATGGGAACTAATTTAAAGAAAATGCTTCGTAAATTGCATTCCACTTGAAACAGCGCCGCCTTTCCGAAGGTGCAAAGACTTTCTCGAATAATCCCATTTTCCTTATCACTTCGTCAGTTGTTCTTCTTCTTGAAAGAACGCACTGGGACGTTCCCAATCAAATTCTTTTATTTTCGTATTTGGAATTCAAGTGTAGAATTCAATTGTGTGATTAAGAGCTCTTTTCGAATGTTTATACAATCGTGCTATTATTCTCCTCCCAGTGATTTCTTTTTTTTTTCTCTCTCTCTCTCTTCTTATTTCTGCGTCATTTTTTGTACCTTAATCGTAAAAAACGGTTCATTAACCCTACCACATAAACCTCAAATCGTTCAGTAAAAAAAACTGGGATTATTATGGGAATACGCAAACGACTGAACGTTCCAATCATCGTTAAGTGAACAATTTACTGTAAAAGAACGCGGTTAACTTTTTCTATTCTAAGTAAGCACGTGTGCCGAAGGGGGGAGTAGTGAAAGAAATGTAGAATCTCTCAACAGCCAATATTTTATCTATCCATTGCGTTTTATTTCATTGCTGCTTTTGTGAAAGAAATGCCGTTCAACAACTAGTTCTTTCACCTTATCTTGCCCGCCTGGAACTTTTTGTTGCAATACAATCAGTTGATTTCAGTGTGAACCTTTGATGTCAATGAATTAAAGACAGCAAAAGTTTGAATTCCCTATTACAATCAAATGCAGTTAACCCTTTCAGGAACATTAAATTAAAAATAGTTATTTCTGTGGTCAAATTAAATGATAATCTAAAGGTCAAAACAAAAACCTGATTGGTTACCCAGAACGTGATGTAAAGTAACACTATTACATGAACAAAGCTACAGTTACTAATAAATTATTAGAAAACTTTATGGACACTTAACCAAAGGTGGCCTTTCAAAATTTTTCAAAAGGTATAAAATCAGTGACAAAAAAAACGGACTGGTAAAAAAAAAAGAAAGGTGCGCAAAATCAAATTATGGTAGATGAATTGAGGAAGGTGTGTTTAGGTAATATAAAAGATAATCATCTGGATTGATTCAAGAAGAAATAGTTTAGTTCGGTAGGAACTTGAATGCAAGGACTATGCAGCGGAGACTTGTCGAACGGCTAGAATTTCAAGAGAAAAGCCATTTTTATTCCCCATGCAAAAGATGAAAAGATTAAACTATACTCAAACGAATATTAACAGGACAGTAGAACAACATGAAAATGTTCTTTGGAGTGATGAAACTTAAATCGTGATGTTTGGTAGTTATAGCATAAAGTACATTATAATGTATTTCTCCCTCCTTCTTAGCATGCCTTCGTGGTGTAGTGGTCAGCACGCTCGGCGCGTATTCGAAGGAGGGATGGTGCCCACGTCCTCCGTTACTATTACTTTCTTTATCTAACATATAAGTATATAAAGTATTTCTCCAGCCTTCTTGGTATACCTTTGCGGTGTAGTGGTCAGCACGCTCGGCGCGTATTCGAGAGGTCCGTGGTTCGAGTCCCGGGGAGGGCATTGCTCATTTTTCATGTCTCCTGCTTTCAAACAATATCTAATGTCTCTACAAGGTAAGAAGAGAAATCTGAGAAGATTTGCATTACACTTATCCTGAAACATCTAATCAGTGTCATGATCTTCAACTCTAAAGCATCAACAGTTGCGGGCAGAATTTCCGTTGTTAATGACAATATAAACGCCCGAAAATACGTAAAGGAAATACTTGAGCCCAAACTGAAGCCTTCCACCAGTCAAGCGCCGGATGCCTACTACGATGGTGAAACGCCACCACTTTCTTTCACGCAGCCCCTCACTTCCTGCATTTTACATCTTATTTAAGTCTGAATTGCTTATCGTTCATCATGAATCTTTCACCAATTTATTTATTACGTTCAAGTGATTAGAGAATCTGAAGAAAATTATTTGTGCCTCAGCATAGACATAAACTATAGTATCGATTAAAATGGCGTATAAGAATGTAAGTAATGCAGTTCAACTATGGCTGTAACCGGGGGAAAGGGAGCTGTGACTATTATCTGAAACCAATGTTTTTGCAACTATATTCTATTTATGAACTGAAACTTCAGCTTCGGAGAGGGAGACCGTAACCCCTTCAGCTCCCCCTTAGTACGGCCATGGTTCAAATTTAGAATCTTTGTGCAGCTAGAAACATGCATATGTAGTAAAATATTAAAAGATATGTAGATCTGGTGAATTGAAAATCCAAAGAATAAAAGAAAGAAAAAAAAATAGAAAATCTGAAAGCTTTCAGATTTTATATTACGCCCGAAAGGGCTTCTTTTTAACGTTTTGTGTGTTACCTTTATTTATTAAATATCACGTTCTTCGAACTTAAACCACACAAAATTCAATTCAACAGCCATATTATAAAATATTTAAAAAGAGCACATATTTAGAATTTCCTATACACAGTCTTCCAAGCTGGAGACAAAAATGATTTTTTTTTCGTATGGTGTTGGCATTCTTGATTTGAAATAGTTGACTTTGTAAAACAAAAATTCGTTAAAGTTTTACAAAATTTGAAATAGATAATAAAACAAATCAAAATTCAAAATTCTTCCAAATGCCCATATTCGGTTGGAGAACCACGTTATTCCAAATTTCATAGCTCTAGGTACCGTTGTTTATTCACAATGCGAGAAACATTCATGCATTCATGCAGATTCTTCATTATTTAGTTTCTTTAAATATAATACATGGCGATAATATTTGTTGGCAACAGTTTGAAAAGTGAATCAACGCAAAATGCCATTTTGAGACTAATAATAGCCCTTTGGGTTCGTAAATGGAGGAGGAATTTACAGAGGATTTGTCACTAGTTATATCTGCAATCAGTTATGTCTATCACTAGTTACAGCTGTCAATTTATTTTATATCTTCATCGAAAATTTTCAAAGGATTTTTGCAAAAGACTGTTTGGCCACATTATACATGCTGAAAGAGTATTGCTTCGGTGTTTTATTTTTACAGTTTCATTTTCATATTTATATCTCTTTCTGGTTAGTTAGCAAACTTCCAGCTGTCTGCAAGTATTCGAGGCTCATAGTATATAGTCATCTAAAATGTTTCATTTAGAATTTTCATCCACATTTGTTCATTTCGCTTTGCTTTCCACTGTTTGGAAAAGTGACATAAGAGAGGAGTGAACAACTTTTATCCTTACATTTACGTTATTAATTGACATTTTTCCGGCTTCTTAAAAGGTTCAAACTCTGCACTAAGAGACGTCACTGGTCATGGTTAATCTTAAGTCATGCGTGCCTCAGCTGCCTGATGAGATAATAAACAATTTCTGCTATCAATACATTTTTCGATCCATTTTTTTTTAGTTTTTCACTAGATTTCCTCATTTGAGTCATATTCAGATGGTTATTTTATTATCGACCTGCACATGTATGTTTCCAGCCACAAAAATCTCTTGTAATTTGTGTTTCGTTATTTACATTTCTTTACGACATTTTGAGAGATCAGAGTTTACATGTATCACTGGATATCTACACACTTCATTTTCTCAAATATTTAACAAACATCTAAGGCTACAAAACCTATTCCATTTTCGAACATCCTGTGTAAGGACTACGAGCTGACAATAATATTGACATCTTCAATTGAAGAAGAGTGAGGCAAATAAGGAAAGGACAATGATCTAAGGTGGATCCATTGTCGTCTGGTTCATTGGTGCTTTTCGAGTTCTTCCCATTCTCATGTGAGTAACAAGATGTCGGAAGTATCTGTTTTCTGTCTGGCAGGAAAAGTTCTCCTATTCTACTTAGAAAATAGGCCTTAAATCTGAGTCCATTTCCGCCCAGCGGATTGTTACGTCCCGCCCATTGTGACGATTTGTCTAGCTGAAGTGACAGGCGGAAGAAGCACCAGTACGTGATCGTAAAAATTTCTTAACATTTTTATGGGAAGTATCGGGAACTTATTGCGCTAATAATTTAATTCCAAATAGAACCGACTCAGTGGAATTGTTTGTAAATTAAAAAATCTGATGCGTACCCCACATTACTTCCTTGTGCGGAATGTTATACAACATGCAATTTTTCTTGCATTTCATTTAAACTTATCGGATTTAATTAAATCCACTTCCTAGTGCACAAACCCCAATATAATAAATGCACTCTTTAAAATTCACTATATTTGTTTACCATAGCGACACTTTTGCGCTAGGTTCACTTAGCAGCGTTATATCTCATCCATATGCACACAAATTACATCATCTGAAGAATTATCTAAGTGTTGCCACATGTTCTATTCAAATACTATAATAAATCTAAAATGATGTATAAAAGAAATTAAACAAATAAACAAATAAAAACAGTTTTTCACAGACGATTCAGTATTTCTCATTCAATTAATTCAGTTCTCACTTCGCGACAAAGCAGAAATACATAAAAACTCAATATATATGTATATATATTAAAAATTATGAAGTAAATCTTAAACACCTATTTCCGCGAATAAATTCCAGAATGGGTTAAGCATGATTTAAATCGCAATAATAAAAGAAGGCCATATCATAAAATTCAAAGGAGCTGTCTTTGTTGTTTCGAAGCTTAGTTTCTCTAGATTGGCAACAACTCCACTATTCTGCTAAGTTTCAAATGTAAGCAAATATGGCTGTTATGATAAAAATAATTAGTCTTAGCCGAACTTAAACAACTTTTAAATTGTTGATAATTCTGCAAACCTTGCATACAGATTTACTAAGGCATAAAACCCTTAACCGGAAGATAAGAATAACATAATTCAATCATTTTTAAAGAAAAAATGCACAATTTACCAACATATAAGAATGAAAAACTGAGCTCACTGAGCCGACTAACAGAGTGGATATATATATATATATATATACTTTTGGTGTGGCCGATTTCAACAAAAATAGGAGGGGCACATCTACATGTTATAGCAGTCCTACATACAAAATTTCAACGTTCTGAGGTTGCTCGTTTTTGAGTTATGAGAGATACATACATGCATACATACGTACGTACGCACAGACGCCACGAAAAAATCTCTTCAGAATCTGTTTTAAATCAGTTTTAGAGTTTTTCTGCGGAAAAAAACGGTCCTTTATTCAGTCTTTACATATGGATGTCAATCAAAAACATCGTTAACTTGTATTATCAAAATAGATATTTTCATTGAAATATGGTACCCGGAATTTTTCGTTATTACAATACTTCCTTTACTTCTCACAAGGACGTCAAACTTGGTTACACTTCATTGAAACTTGCTAATTCTTCACAGAGCTCTACTGAAATATTTAGAAGACAAATGTTACGCATATATGCGTATTTTTAAAATCCAGAATCCGTCTAAATGAAATTTCAGTAAATGCACGGCTTTTCCTACTCCTATTAATGTAACTAAATAAATTTATTCAGATGAAGTGCCAGAAGGTAAATGAAATCCGTTACCTTGTGCACAGTAATTTTCACTTGGTAGCAGCAAAATGAAAGCAAGTATTTGCTCAGATAAGCATTACCTACCTATTAATTCGAGGGAATTTATAATATATCTTACCAGTATGGTTTGAAATACATTGGCCAAACTAAAAAAGTGTTAAAATTTCGTCTCAAAGAACACAAATTCTCCGTTTGAAAAGGAGAAATAAACAAATTTTCCATAGCTAATCACAGCTGATCAATTAAGCAAAGTTATGAATTTGTCCTTCGGAAATTATTCACAAAATTTCTTCATTTGGTGAACTAGATTTCCTTGAAGCTTGATACATTCACAAAAATTTACCTTCTTTGTTTTATGACATTAATTCTAATTAATTCTTCAAGTTTCCTATCGCTATCAAAATTCTTCGAGTTTCTTGTTTTCCTTGATAGGTGGTGCTATGTTTGTTTTCTCTTTGCTCTGTTCATTGATTTCTGTATAGATATGATTGTTTTTCCTCTTATTTCCATCTAATCTAATTATCCAGCGAGATTATGAAAATATTACCTGTTCTCATCTCTCATTTATTATTGCAGATGACTTATCAATGCCAAAAGCCGACTCAGGAACTCATATGTTGTTGTTGCTCTTACTTCTATCTAATCTCATTACCCAGCACGATCTGAATAATAATGCCTGGTCTCCTCTCCCAGCTGTACTCGTGTGCAAAGTTAAGAGAATTATCACATTATATCGAATTTCGGAAAAAATTAATGGACAGATTTTTAATGGCATTTGGTATGAATATGCGTTTATAACAGAGAAATTGATGTGCTACTCAAAATTCATTTTATGTACGCATGATTTTCAGTAAAGCATATGGTGTAGGGATGTCCAGAATCCACGTTGTGATATGGAACTGAAAATGAGTCTAATATTAGGGTATGGTCCCCTCACACAGCCGGACAGGCCACGCAGCGTCACAGCATACTGGACAGGAGACATCTGAGCATCCCATACATGCTGTAGAGGAAAGAAGTTCAGAGGATCTGGTTGGCTAGTCCCTGCCACGAATATCCTTATTGTCCAGGTAACCGTCTACCAGCTGAGCACTATGTGGTTGTCGTCCATTATAATGAACCCGGGAACAGCTAGGCCCCTGATAAGTCGAACATCTCTATGATCTCCTCTTTGTAACTCAAAACAGTCAAGGAAACATTATCAAACACATTCAGTGGTATGCGGCCGACCAACATAATGCCTTCCCAAACCATTACACCTCCATCACAGTAATGATCCTTTACTCTGATGACGGAGGCATGGTATCGTGTTTCAGGCTCTCTCCAGATACAGGTAAACCGAGAATCAGCATCCTGGCAGAATCTTGACTCATTTCTAAAAACCGTGATGTTCCACTGAAGTGTGGTTCAAGGCGCATTGTGCTAAACGCGCCCTCTTATACTGCTGTGTTCGGTACGCAATCTTCTGGCATACAGCTGTATCTCGTGAAGCCTCCAAATAACTATAGACCACGAAACTCGGATTCCAGTGGCAGTATACGACTCAAGTGAGAGTTGTGAAGCTGTAGCCGAGCTGAAAGTGTCTGTGCCGACTCGCTAAAATGCCAAATAATGATCCTCACTCGTGTTTGTGGATCTTAGTAGACCTTATTTAGGTCTTGATATGGATCCAGTATCCTAAAACTGTTTTTACAAATTGCAGGCGAAACACTGAACTCTGCACTCACTTGCGCTTGTGATTGGTCTGCCTCCACCATTTTACCGGCAAATTCTGCATCTCGTTCCGTCACAAATACGTTCGTGGCTACTCGTTTTACCTGATATCTATAAAATTTACCTAATTCTTGCGAGCAACACGGCGAATTTCGTGAAGGAGTACGAGTTCTCAAATTGCCGAAAACCCTTCGTGCGCTTACATCCTCTCCAAAACCAGAGCTCCTCACTTGCGTATCTGATGGAAGAAATTCTTCTCTTAATAACTCTAATGGACTCTTAATAATCTAATGGAATTTTTCTCTTAATGACTCTAATGGACTCTTAATAATCTAATGGAATTCTTCTCTTAATGACTCTACTCTGAATATTTGCATAATTCTTTGGCGGCATGATTAGTAGCTTTGGTTCAATAGTTTTTTCAAAAATAGACAAAATTTGCAAATTCTCTTAATTTTGCATACGAGTGTATTATTGGAGGGACTTGAACTCCCAAAGCCGACTTTGGAAATTCCTAATGCTAAACGAAGCAACCTGGAAAATTACGCTATTCACAATAAAATCAAAATTATTCGTCCTTCAGTTCCTACAAAATTTCACATTAATGACAAAGATGAAATTCCTGACGTTCTTCTTAAAAATATTATGCAAACTTTATCTTCTGATCACCTTCTTGTTCCACTAACTTTCTATGGCAAGTATCCTCCCAATGCAACTCAAAGCAAATGAAAATTAATTGGATGAAGTTAGAAGACCCTTTATCTCATATTAATGCAGACACTTATCTTCCTAATATCGCAGATATAGAATGTGTTATTATCTCACGCATAAATTCCTTGTCTTCTTGAACTTCAGTGAACTTTCTATATATATATATATATATACACGAATATTTTTTTTCTAAAAAGAAATACTTATGCCTGATGGCTCTCGAAATCGATAGAGTTTTTGTTCAAAATCTAAACTATGCTAAGGCTGCTTCTTGTCTAATTTTAAATTTTGTGCTGTCTGGCTCTTTGCCAATTAAATTAAGCATTTTATTTCAATATTTAATATTACTGGCCACCAAAACAAACCTAGAAAATGTAAAAACCCTAACAAGTGCTCGGAACTGCTGATTTCTGTCCCCAATAACTCTTAGCTAGCATACTTGATGGTTCCCTCGTTTTTTCCCGACGCAAATGGTACAGATAATAAGTCTTATTCCGGTACAGTCACCAACTCCCATGATCCAGCATGTTTCGCATTTGCCTTCATCCATTTCTGAATCTGGTACTAAGAAGACTCTTTAGTCGCATTCAAAAGTCAAACTTTACGTAGTATGAAATTTAAGAGTTCGTGGTAGCCTAGTAAGCAAAAATATCAGTTACATAGAATTCTAAAGATTTGTTTACATAAATCTCGCAAGTTCTGCCGAGAAAAATATCAGACGCTGCAAACGCACGATCGTCTGCTCGAATGATCATTTTATTTTTAACAATTTTCCCCCCAATGAACCACAGGGGAACTTGTATGAAACTTGTATATAAATACTATACATTCATACTACAAAAACACTCGAGTTCCAGACACAAGAAAAGAATATATCTCATCTAAATAACTGAGAATTTAAATGCAACATTAAGCAATTTAAATATAACATTATCCAAATTCAAAAAAACAAAATTAACTGTTTTAGAAGATTATTCAAAGGCCGTCTAAGACAGCCTACCATGAATCTGTGAATTTAGGCACATTTTAAATTATTAAATTTGTGCACGGAAGTTACTAGAATTACAAATTTTAACAGAAAAATTCAAAAAATAATAAACAGCCATAAAAGGATATACTCACAATACATATTTGTAAACTAATACTGAAGATAAAACTTTAGCTCTAAATTGTACAAATGTTGTACAGGATGTCTGATAACCGATGACTCGGTTCTTAAATTGCAAGCCCTCACCTTGCCATCTCTTCCAGGAAATAACTCAAGGATTCTCCCCAATCTCCAAAACTTTCGGGGTAAATGATCCTCTTTAACTAAAACTATATCATTAACCTTAAATTCGGGAACATTATTCTTAATCAAGTTTGAATGGGCATATCTTAAATTCAACAAATACTCTTTTTTCCACCTGGACCAAAAGGAATTCATTAATTTTTCGCGATAATTATAGGCCTTTATCAAAAACTTCCTGGAAGAAATATTTGAATCAAAATGAAGTCTCCCAGAAGGCAACGATGATATTCTTTTTCCCAAAAGGAAATGTGCTGGAGTTGAAGCATGTCATTCATCTAATTCACTTCCAACATAGGATATTGGCCGAGAGTTAATCATCCCTTCAATTTCGATAAGAACACTTTGCAATTGCTCAGTGGTCAGAGATGACTTTTCAAGGATTTTCCGTAGAGCGACTTTCATGGAACGCACCATGCTTCATAAAAGCCTCCGCACCAGGCTGCTCTTTCCACAATATACTTCCACTTAATTCCGTTAGCAGCATAAAATTTCTTACTTCTGTTTGATTCATTACTGGCCAAATTTGTTTCAGCTCAAGTTCAGCACGTTTGAAGTACGTGATTGTCAAAAAAAATCACAGAACACAAGCCTCTTCGAGATACAAAACGTCAGAAGGCAAGCAAAAATGCATCTGCCGTCATATTACTGACTAGTTCCAGATGAACACTTCTTGTAACAGCATAGGTTATCAACAGAATATATTGTTTGTTTTCACTATCTTTCACAAATAATGGACCAGCGTAATAGATCCCAATTACTGTAAATGGGGCTGATTGTTCCACTCGGAGAGCTGATAATGGAGCAACCATCTGCTCTCCTGGGGAAACGCTGAATCTTTTGCAAATAACACATTAACCAAGAAGAGATTTTATAACTTGTCTAGCCTTTAGTACCCAGTATTTTTCTTTCACCTGCACCAGCGTATGAGATACGCCAGAATGAAATACTTTATTATGAGATTCCCAAATCAGTAATTCAGTGAGTTTAGATTTTGACGGTAGTATGATAGGGTGTTTTTCATCCGTAGGTAAAGAAGTTTTCTCAAGTCTTCCTGTCACTCGCAATACATCTTCATAATCTAAAAATAGGTTTAAGCATAACAACTTAGAGACTTTTGGTAAAGGTTTGCCATTCTTCAAGTAATTAATTTCCTCAGAGAAAACGTCCCTTTGAACAGCTTTTACCCAAAACTGTTCAGCACGATTATAACGATTATATTATTCAGTAGTAAGAGGACCCATTATGCTAGTTTTTCTCCTAAGAACATCAACAAACCGTAATATCCAAGAAGTCACCTTCAGTAGTTTGCAGAAGCAACTAAACCTATTAACATCATTATCTGTTTGACAACAGTTGCGGAGCTAATTATAGCAGTAGCTTTATATTCAGTTTCAATTTCCTGATCTATTGAGTCATATTCAAACTCTTCGGCTGGGGCCAAGCATTCTCCGGGTACAATAACCATTTTAGGCCCTGCCACCATTTTTTGGAAGTTAGCAAATCATTACTAGTTAATCCTCTTGTTAACAAATCCGCAGGATTATCCTTACCTATACAGTTTCTCCGTGCACTGGGATCTGTAGTTTCTTGAATTTCTAATACTCTCTTTGAAACAAATTGCTTCCACATAGATGCCGTGCCTTTTATCCATTGAAAAACAATTGTTGAATCACTCCATAGAATAATCTTTTCTAAATATTTTAAAAGGATTCTTACAATATGTGGCTAATCTTGCTGCAGTTACTGCACCCATTAATTCTAGTTGGGGCAACGTCACCTTGTTAATTGGCGCAACTCGTGATTTGGAAACTATGAAGCTAGTTTTAAAAGTTCCATGTGATGTCTTGTACCTAAAGCATGCCACCGCTCCAAAAGCTTTTAAAGAAGAATCAGAGAATATATGGGCCTGTAAACCTTCTTCCCCTTCAGATTTGTGCCAGGAAAATAATGTCGAGGAATCTTCAAATTTTGAAGTTCTTTAATTTCATTACACGATGCTTGCCATTTTTCTTTAATTTCTTCGGAAAATACCTCATCCCATTCTACACCTAACTACCACAACTCTTGTAAAAAACACTTCACTCGAATTAGAAACGGAGAGATAAGTCCAGACTTGATCAAATATTTTTGCGGCCGTGTGCAGTACGTTTCGTTTAATACATTCATTAATATCCAACGTGGACAACAATGACCTTGAGTGTAGACTTAATGTGTCTTCAATGTTATTCTAATTGAGTTCTAATACTTTTAAATGTGAATCAGAATTTTCATTTGTTTCGATTAATGAATTAGAATTCTTCCATAAATCTTTTAGTTCCTTAGAATTAGTGTCAAATTTTCTCATATTCCTGTTTGTATCCTTCAAAATCAAAACAGCATCACAAAATAACTCATAAGCTTCGTGAACAGTGGAACTTCCGTGAAAAAGATCATCCACATAAATAGAACTATTCAAGATTTCATATGCGAGAGGGTGTGTATTCTTGTAAGCCTTAATGAGTTTTAATTGTTGCAGCCAAAATTTAAGGAGAACAAGTAACGCCAAAACAATGTCCATTAAAATGATACATGGTTATGGGTTGAGTTTTGTCACAGTTTTTATAATACAGGAAACATAAATAATTTCGGTCATCTCTCGTGACTTGAAGAAATGTTCGTGCAATATCTCCACACAATCAAATTTTATGTTCTCTAAATTTCAAAATAATATTTAAAAGATTAGCATTTAATTCTTTCCGGAAAGGAGCTATTCATTAAGACTATTGCAACTTCCTTATTATTTGCTACTGGCATCATAAACTACCCTAATTTTAGTACTAGAAGAATCTTCCCTGAAAACTCCTTTATGAGGCATTACATATCCAGTAAAACAACTATTCCATATTGTTGCACATTTCAATAATCCCGTCATTTAGTTGCTCCTTCGTAACTGCATTATATCTCTCAAATAATAGCTCATCACCCTTAAATTTCTTTTCTAATGCAGCAAATCTTCTTGTCGCCATTTCTAAATTACTAGACAAATCTTTTAATAATTCAAATGTGATATTCGAATATATATATATATTCCGCTGATTTCATCAGTTACTAAAGCTTGAATATTTACGCTAGAATAAGGAAGATATTTACTTTTAAGAGTGATATTAACGACTTCAAAATAATTCTCATCAGGGTTACTTGTTCCGAAAATATAAACTAAGAGCGTTTGTTTCTTTAAGAGTTGTATATTTAAAGCCCTTACTCTTTTCGAATAAATGATTTTTGCGAGCCCGAATCAAAGAACATCAATGCGCTTAACCATTTACAATTATTTTCCATTTGTACGCAAGCAGTCTGAAGTAAAATAGTGTAATTTTGTGCATAGTTTCGTGACTTGAATATAGAAGACATCACAGCTTGTTTATCAGAACTCTGGACAAATTCGGCCTTTTCTGACGATTTAATTTCCGATGTATTTTTATTCCTTGTTGAGGGGCAGAATAATGAATTATGCTGTAAACTCTGACAAATTTCACAAGATTCTATTCTTGCTTTACATTGCGAAATTAAATCCTTGTTAACCAAGCATCTATAACAAAGTCCCTCTTTTTTTAGTTTGTATCGCTTTTGTTCATTGGTGAATGCTTTACACTTTAATCCGGAATGAGAATTAAAATTGCAAAAGTTGCATATACAGTGTCTCACAAAAGGGATGGGACACTTGTGCTTTACAAAAGAAAACTGTAATAAAATAAATTAAAAAAACATGTAAAATTTTTTGTGGGTGTGTTTCATACTTAAATTTAGTAACGATTATTACATAACATACATTTTCTCAAAATATTAAAATATTAATTTAATAAAAATACAATTGTTTAGAACGGAGCAAAAAATGGCTCACATAAGTGATGGGACACCATTAGACTATGCAACAAAAATCGTCTGAAGTAAGCAATAAAAATATTTTTGGGGGTTTTTATTTTTACTCAAAAGCAATTGGCAATAATTTATAAAATCGTCTGCATTATTTCTCTCCAGTTTGTTTTGGAATTTTTATGTTTTTTAGCTCTGTGCAGTCATGAATGCTAAACGAAAAGAAACTTTGCCTGAAATTCGAAAATTAGTTATTAATTTGCATATTGAACGTGGAAAATCTATTAGAGAAACTGCTGAAACAGTTGACTTCATTCATTCTTCTAGTCATTCAACAGTTTTCAATATCATTAAACTATATAAAAAGAATCATATGATTCAGGATAAAAGAAGACCTGGCCGACTATCAAAGCTATCCAATGGAATAAAGCAAATTATTGTTCGAAATATTAAAAAAAAAATCCAAGAATGAGGGCTCCTAAAGTTGCTGCTGATTTACAAGCATTATATGGAGTAATTGTTAATCCTGAGACTATTAGAAGAGTAATTCGATCTACTGGATATCACGGTAGAGCAGCCAGGAAAAAAATCTTCCTAAGTGAAAAGAATAGCAAACTCAGACTGGCTTTCGCAAAATCCAACATAAATAAGAATTCTGATTACGGGAATGAAGTTATATTTGCTGATGAGAGTAAATTTAATATATTTGGTTCTGACAGTGGAATCTTGGTGTGGAGAAAACTCAGGGAAGAATTTCGCAAACAGAACTTGGTGCCAACAGTAAAACATGGTGGAGAAGAAGTTATGGTATGGGGGTGTATGTCGTCCGCTGGAGTTGGTAATCTTGTTTTTATTGACAGTATAATGGATCAGTACAAGTATATTGGCATATTAAATCAAAATTTGAAATCTTCAGCACGAAAATTGAACCTTCATAACGATTTTAAATTCTACCAGGACAATGCCCCCAAGCACACTACTTTGAACGTTAGACTCTGGCTGCTGTATAACTGTCCTAAAATAATAAAAACACCACCACAATCTCCACACTTAAATCCCATAGAGAATATTTGGCAAGAATTGGAATCAAGAATTCGCAAACACACCATTTCTTCAAAACAATTAAAATCGATGCTTCAAGAATGGGGTAAAATC
>KK112454.1:506249-559189 GCA_000611955.2 Stegodyphus mimosarum
ACAAAAAAAATTAGTCGAATCCATCCCAAGAAGATTAAATCATGTTTTAAAAGTAAAAGGAAATCCAACAAAATATTAATACCTTTTAAAAATATTTTATAAATATTTCAAAATATTAATACCTTTTAATACAAAATTTTTGGATAAATATTTGATGGAAAAATAAGTGTCCCATCACTTATGTGAGCCATTTTTTGCTCCGTTCTAAACAATTGTATTTTTATTAAATTAATATTTTAATATTTTGAGAAAATGTATGTTATATAATAATTGTTACTAAATTTAAGTATGAAACACACCCACAAAAATTTTTACATGTTTTTTTAATTTATTTTACTACAGTTTCCTTTTGTAAAGCACAAGTGTCCCATCATTTTTGTGAGACACTGTATTCTTCACTACCGTATTTAATGCAACTGATGTTGAAATATTGGTTTTAAATCTAGCCTGAGGCTGAAAGTGATCCTTTTCCCTTGGAAGTTTCGCGTGTCAATAAAGAAACCCCAGAAACAGTTCTTGTAGCTTCCCTACATTCAATTTTAAGGTTGATAAAAATTCATCTGCTGATTTATATCACCAGAATTTTTAGAATCTTTCTTGCGATAAAATTCTCTTACTAAATCCTGAGGTAATTGTTTTAATAAAATAAGTATAAACCGATGAGCGTAATTTCCGGATGCAACTCCCATAGAATTTAGATTTCTTATACTAATTTCACTTTCTTCATACAATTTTCTAAGTGCAAGGGCATTCAAAGGAACTTAACTGGCTCAATTTCTAATAGTTTATTCATGAAACAACTAATCAAGTGTTCTTGTTTACCGTATCGTTCCTTTAGCAAATTCAAGCAGGATTTATAACTTTCTTCCGTAAGCGCGAATCCCGAAACAATTTTGTAAGCAGCAGCCGAAAGAAAAGATTTCAGATTTATGAAATTTTTTCAGATTATGTCAATATTATTTAATGGCTCATTAGAGTCAATTGCACTTGAGAAACTATGAAAGAATTCTTGAAATAAACTATAATGGCCATTAAAAGCGGGAATGCGTAATTTAGGCAAATTAATAGAAGATGAAGTACTGCGAATATTCATTCGAATTACAAACGTTAACATTCTGAAAAGATTTAAAAGACAAATTCTCCTGAACGCTTTCATCTTTATTAAAATCCAGACTATCAAAATAAGAGTCAACTCTATTAATTAATTTCGTGCAAGCACTTCTAATGACTTTCCGCTTGAATTTCAACTTTATACAGTTTCCATTTTATACACGAAACAAAATTGAAAATGACAATAATTCAAGTAAATAAAATATTAAATTACAAAGTTACAGTACCTGCAATCCAAGCGTTCAAAACGTAGCCTAGTGGAATCCAAAAGAAAAATTTCAAACAGTTGTCGCGGGTTTCTGGCACCATGACAAAAAAAAAATAATAATATTACTAGAAAATTAAACGAGATTCTTGAATGACGAACATGCTGTCCAATTTTTTCTGATTTTTATTCACATCACATACAAGAACATATTAGACTGAAAAATCCAAGAGTAATTAATCTGAGAAAAAGGAAATAATAAGCTAACCCAGTAAGCAAAAAAATATCCGTTACATAGAATTCTACAGATTTGTTTACATAAGTCTCGCATATTCTGCCGGAAAAAATATCAGACGCTTGAAACGCACGATCGTCTGCTCGAATAATCATTTTATTTTTAACAGAATATACTAGATGTGAAGTGGATATCAGTGATGTTAATGTAAAATAAAGGATGATGAATTAATTCACTGAACTCTCCTCTAGCAGAGAGAGACTTCTATGAGTAACTAGCAAATCCTGAGCAAGGTTATCTATATTAAGGAATTTGATACATGAGAGTATGAAATAAGATAAAAAATATTTTTTCAACTATGTCGCCTATCACAGCATTTTTGTACATCATCTGAACTCCTATTTGAACTGATCACCAAATTTCAGTAGTAAAACATTAAAAATTCTGTTAATATATGATACTTACATTTATCGACGTGTAAGTAAAGGGTTTTTTTACCACATAAAGTTAAAAACTACAAATCATTCATGTTAAAAACTAATACCTACGATTAATAATAAGTGTTTTCACAAGATACTGCAGTGTAGCACACAGCTGCAGCTCATTAAGCAAGTACAAGACATCAATAATTTTGCTATGGTCACATCTGTTGATGTAACTCCTGATTAGTAAGCAAGTGAATTCCCATTTGAGCATTTATGCATTCTCAAGTTGCTTGAAAATTTAAAAAAATAATGACATGACATCTGTGAGAAGAAAGATAAGAGTATCTTTTATTGTTTGTCAACAGTATTAAAAGATTGCAATGCTAACAATGTTTCTAATATTTTTTCCTCTATGAATACAGGAGTGTCAATTGAGGCAGTCACTGAAAAGCACCTTTCACATAAGAGACACAAGACATTGGATGATTTTTCTCATTTGCTCAGACACTAATGGGCAGTTAACATCCGAGAATTTATTAAGTATTTTATAAAAATAAACATTTTCAGTTAGACTTTTCTTTTCCAGATAACAAAATGGCAATTCAAATAGATGCAAGAAGAAAATTTAACAACAGATTACAAAACATGTATTTAAATATATATATATATACATATATATATATATATAATATATATTTTATGTACTTTATTTGGCATATGTATATATACATATATATATGTGTGTGTGCGTGTGTATGTATGCATATAGGTGGTGTATATATATGTATTTGGTGTGTGTATATACACATATAAAATCAAATGACTGAAATGGGAATACTCCTATCTAAAATTCCAAAAAGCAAAAATTAAGAATGCCAATAAAGAAAACTAAGAACTACAATTTGAAAACTACATCAATTCCAATCTACAAATTCATAATAGGAAAAAAAAGAAAGTAAAAATTAAAAACTTATTTAAAAAAAAAGATAATTGATTTAATACAAACCAAAATGAAAATGAAATTTAAAAAAAAAAAAAAAAAACTGAAATATTATAAAAGAAAAAGTGACAGAAAAAATTGCCTTACAAGTACTAGCTAATAGTTGCTTTGGAAATTAGCTTACTTCAGCCTCTTCCCAACTGCTCAGACATTTGTTTTATTCTTGCCATGCATACACAATTTAAAGATTTTTTTATACTAAAATTTAACTAACTCATATGCATATTTATATACATAGAGAGAGAGAGAGACAAAAAGTAAGAAATTTAGAACCAATTCCACAAATACCCTAAAAGAAATGAAATCCAATACCAGTAAATTTCAAAATTCCGTATAAATCTGTAAAATTAACCAAGGTCAGAATAATTAAAGAAATAAATATTAAAACCTCAAAAAATATAAAAATCATAAATAATAAGAACCTTAATTTAGAAGTTTATTCTTTTAACCTAAATTAATAAAAACCTATTTTTTGCAGTTTTTATTATTTGTGGTTTGTGTATTTTTTTAGATTTTGCTTTAATTCTTATGATTTTTGGTTAATTTTACATATTTGTAGAGAATTTTGAAACTTACTATATTGAATTTCACTTCTTTACTTTCTTTGTTGAATTGGTTCTAAATTTCTTACTTTTTATCTATACTGATGAATTTTCAGCAGCATACTACAAGGAGATAATATGGGATAATTTTGTTTTTAAATAAAAATTTGTGATACTCTCTCTCTATATATATGTGTATATATATATATATACTTCATTTGCTATGTATGTATATATATATATACCAAATATAGTTCAAATTTTGCAGAATGATTAATTTTACTTAAATTCATGTCTATTCATGTCTATCTTAATCAATAATTAAACAAGTAAAAAAATTAAAATAAACACTAACTTATAATTTAAATTCATGCCTATCTTAATCAATAATTAAAAAAATAAAATAAAATAAACACTAATTTAACTTGAATATATATGTCAGATGTAAAAAAAGTAAAAAGATGTTTGTAAAGAGATGAAAGTATGAAAAAAAAAATACAAAATAGCAGAAGAAAACTCATGATCAATAATCATCAGAGCAAAGCCTAATAAAAACAATTCATAATTACTCAGCAATATCAAATATACAAAATGATAATTAATACTTAAATTTGAAAGGTAAACGTAAAAAGAACATGCAAACATATTTAAAATATAGCCAAGTATAATATAACTCCAATAATTGATCCATATAATAAATATACTAAGTGGTTGAAGTAAATTAAACCAAAAAATAAATCGTAATATAATTTTTAATAATGCATCCTACATGAAATATCTCATAATCTGAACTATAAATCACATAATTTAATAAAATTCTACTATGGTATATAATGATATCTACGTTTAAATTATTTTTTGTTTTAAAACAATAAGTATAATAATTCAGATAAAATTCATTTCGTTATTTTAGGAGATTTGTTAATTGGAGGGGGGACCTAAATACTATTTTAACATTCTAAAATCTACATATTAACATGCATATTATTAAGTTTTATCATAAAATAATTTCTGGCTTTCAATGTTTAGCATGACTTTTTTAATTTCATATCCAGCTCACTTTTCCTTTATTACATGAATGTTCATATTAAAATGAACTTTTTATTACTTTTAAAAGAGAGAAATCATCTTCAATAAAACTGCAAAACAAATTCTCAGATTTCTGAATAAATTAAGGTTACATAATTACCTAAAACAGCTAAGCAAATACATGAACCATCCAATGTCTTATCTCATTGTACACAAACCCATTAATATGGGTTTTTAACAACCATGTTCTGAAACATTTGTTTGTAAATATATAATATATAGCTTTGCTCTCTCTGTGTCATAACACTAAAATAGCAGAATTTTTTTTTCCTATAGTAAAAAATATTACAGAATTCCTGGACACCACATAAATCAAAACTTTTCTGTACACACACCAACAATGATGAAAATAAAATTTAAAAATATATATATTGTACACTAAAGGATTATTGACACATTTTGACAAATTTGTTTAAATACAAACAAAAATCTGTGAATGAAATGAATAACATATATTTGAAGTTCATGAGATATTTTTTAACTTTCAGGTGAAACAGTGAGAAAAATCGGTCGACTGGAGATTATTTGCTTATAATTATCATCTGGATACAAGACGAATACTGAATTCACATTGTTCAGTAAGTATGCCTTTCTAAATTCAGATATAAATGTTAACACAATGAGTAAATGCAATAGTACAGCTTCTGGCAATTTCCAAACATAATTCATATATAAATTCAAGATTTAACAATAAATGAGGTTCTGGTAATATAAATTTTTACATTAATTATTAACAGAATAGTAACAGCTGAGGCACTAATTATCATCTGGTAACACTATTTTAGATCTAAGTATATGTTAAAATTATTGCAATATTTTCCAACACATTCAATCCAAACTAAAACAAAGAAAATTATGAAACTGGCTCAAAATACAACATTTATGCCAAATACTAAAAAGAGAAAAATGAACTCTCCTGACTTTAGGGCTTCCTATTTTCTAGTAATAATCCAAAGAGAATGGATTGAAAATAATATATTTCATATCATAATGTATATTGGCAACTACAATATTTAGTATCATAATTCACAAAAAAAATTGCTTGATTTAATATCAAAGTCTTTAAATAATAAAATGGAAAAAGAAATACACTTATTTCATAAAAATCTTTACAAGTTTTATGCTGAATAATTAGATGATGAATGCTGAATAACTATTGAATATTAATTTATGAAAATACTCCAGTATTCTCATCCCTCCTATACTTTAGAACATGTATTTAGTATTTAATTACAGGCCTTTGTTTTATTATGACAAACAAAAATTTCACCAGATAAAAGCTCTAATATTTAAAATATATATATAGCTACAAAATTTGCAAAAACATTAGCTCACAATCTGTGAAAGTTAACATATCTGTACATATAATGAGATAAGTATTTATAGTTGCATTAGACTCCAAAGTTTAAAAAAAACATATATCTTTAATGGTAGTTAAACAAAACCTTTCTTTGACATCATACAAATAAAATCTCGAAGCATTTCTAAGGAAAAACAATGTAGTTTCCCTTTCCCAAAAACCCATCATTTAGGATAGGCTCCTTAAAAATGAATACATAGTCATCTGTTTTTCCAAATAAACTGAGCCTTCTTATCTGAAGTTAATGGCAATCACAAGCTGAATATACCAGATATTAAAGTTAAAATCCTTCTCCATTATAAATAGTTTACTTGTTTTATATCATTATTAAAGTACATGTTATGCATATAATATTACATGTTATTAGGTAAAATATTTTAGGATACTTTTCAGTTTGAATCAATCTCTGAATCAGTTTGTTATATTTGTTTTAAGCCTTCTAACATAAGTAAAAGCTGCTTACAAACAGGCCAATTAAGGTTACAATTAAGCAACTAATTCCACATAAATGTTATAAATTTCTAATTAATCATAAAATTTACAGAATAAATTTTCATATGTATGCATAACACCAGATCTTGGATGCTTCTTATTCATTTTGAGAAATGTGTTCCTAAGATAACATTTTATAACACAAAAAGTGGAAAATATCCAGACATTTTAATAATTGAGATACTAGGATAACTCAGATTAACAAAGCAGAAACAGAAACATGCTTCCAGTGCTTACTATAACATGTTTGAATAATGCAGATAAATGCTTAAAATAAGCAGACACAATCAGTATTAAATATTATGTACATCAAATTAGTAATTTTTTTTAATATTATCAGTCTGCCTGCTAAATCTTATAATAATAGTATACAATATTTTTTTTTTCAAAACACTGTAGAGTGTAATTCAAATGCCCTGCCTCAGAGAGTCCATTTATTTAAAAATATAACTGATTATTAATAAAGTTGTAAGTTTTGCTAAGCCTTTAAAATTCTTTGCTCCTTCCAAAAAATTACAGAGTAAAATTTAAATTTGAAGACAACTCCAGTTTCATTTTCATATTCTGTATATTTTAGTAAAATAAACAATTCGATATTACAACTGAAATATTACTTTTTATAAATAAATAAATCTAGCTCTATATGGACATTGGTGCAACAAGCAGGCACATAGTGATTCAAGTAAACTTTAACAGCTACAAACTTCCAACATGGCGCAACCAATGTCACACTAAACTACCTTTTTTTAATTCAATATATATTGTAACAAGACAAAGTTCAACAAATAGAATTTAATATTTTGGTACTAAAAATTAAGGCTAATAAAGCCTCTATACTTTGAAATGATTTTGCTTTTCTTTACTGAATAAAAATTTAAGGCAGTTGAAATTATTTTCATAGTCTACTTTAGATCTTTTAAAACATTTTACGATGCTATTGATGACATATGAACAATAATAAACTCTATAAGTGACACTACTATAGTAGTAATGATGTATTAAACTGAAATTTATATATAAATAACAACAGACAAATATCTTGTGATCACAAACATTCACATATTAAAGAACTAACTGGAAACCAAGTATATTAAATTTTAAAAATAATGCTTTATTATAAAAAACATTTTGTAAATTTCTTAATAATTTAAACTTACTTTCCTGTTCTATAATAATTTAAAATATGTCTTGAGCATAATTTAAGAAAAATATTCCATATTTTACAAGAAATATAAAAATAATCATACAGCTCAATAAAACAAAAATTAACAAGGGAGAAGTTAAAAGAGCAAAATTTAAATAATAAAAAATTACAAAAACACAGGAACTTTAAGGCATAATATAACAGTGTAGAAATCTTAGAACACTAACATGAAATTGTGACCTTTATAATAATCTGTGTGCAAAAAGTAACTAAAAAATGCAATACAACCAAATTTCATTAATACACAAATTTTACAATTGTAGGATACTAGATGCATTTCAATAACAGAATAATGATAAGCAACTCATTTCCCATAGTTGGCAGTGACCATGAGCCTCATCTTGAGTGAAATCTTCAGCCATCACGTAATATGATGACAGTCAAAATTAACTTTTAATGAGTTACTCCCTGTTAAACTACTCACGATAGTTCTGCTGAGGAAGGGAAAAATAGCCTTCTAAATATTTAAAATATTTATTGTAATTAAATATTTATTCCAATTACAAAAAAATTCGACTGATAAAGTAAATATATATAGCAAAGTGACTAGGGCCAAAAAAAGTTTTTATTTTTATTTATTTATTTACTTTTTAATTTTACGATTAATGTTACAAAGATGGATGAATACATGCAGGCTGTTAAATAATTCTGAATAAACACCTCCAAATGTTTCATAAGTCTAGACGAATTATACATTTCACGATTCTGGACAAATAATGTAACATCTGGCTGTACTAATTGTGAAATAACTAGTATGCTTTTTTACACAATTATATTTTTCTTCATGTGACTTAGATATATAGCAAATGTATATAAGTAAAATTCTTAATACCTTTAAACATACAGTCATGTAACAGAGTCTGTAAAAACTGAGGCAAATATTGCTGAACATATCCAACATAGACTACTCATTTAAATACAGGAGTATAAAGGAAAATTTTGTGGAATTTTTAAATCATTAATTATTTTAAAAATTTCAGATGTGTTACTTGAAAAAAATTATATAAAGTAAGTAAACTCAAGCAGATGAGTGATTTTACTAAGATGTTCAAACTAATATTAAAAATTCATAATGACCACTTGAAAAAACTTTTCTGGTGAGAAAATGTTATTTCTGTAAAATTGATTATTTTCATTAAAGATCCTATATCTAATTTATGAATGACCAACAATTAAATGTTGAAAACAATTGATTTGGGCTACAGACAACAAACAATAATTATTGCCCATAGCCCAAATCAATTATATCATTTGGAATAAGAATATTTATTTCTGAAAACGAAATAAATTCAGAACTCTGATAAATGTAGCTGAAAAAAATAGTAACAAAATTTGTCTAATTAAATTTGACAGAGATAAATTTCACCATTTTTTAAAATACATTTTATACTTTATTGTAGCAAAAATGTAAATTTTTTTTGGCCCAGACAGAGAGACACTTTGTATACATATAAATTTCTTATTTATGTTTTTAATCTTAATTTAAAATTGTTTTTGAGACTGTTCTAAATACTTTCTCATTATAAAAATTCTTATTTGAAATTTCGATGTAAAAATTTTAAAGGCAAATTTTCCAGAAATGTTTTAAAAGAAAGGGGAGAAAAAAATAGATGAACATATGTAATAATTGAGGTAGATCTTTTACTTCCTGTAGTCATATATAATAAAACAATATATAAAAATATGAATAGAACTAAAAATAGAGGTATTAAAAACATTGCCATTTTGAAGCAGTAAAAAACATAAATTTGTCATCAGCAGATTAGGATACCTTTATCTAATTAAAAGAATTTAGCATTAAAATTAATATTATTACAGAAGGCTATTTTTCATATTGCACTTTCCTTCACATATGTAGCTATAATTATGAACTCTTATTTCATATAATAATTCATTTAATACATTTTTATTATGTATCTATTTACAATATGAATTTAAGTACAACTAAGTGCATAAAAATGATATTTTCTGAAGGAGACACAATCTTTAATTTGTATTTATCTTATAAAAATGTATACACAAAGAGACAGTAATAGATTAGGATGTAAAATAGGAAACATTTTTAACCTAAGACATTGCTCTGTACATATAGATGTTAATCATGTATAATAAAATAATTTGTACAAAGCCAGAGAGCTAAAAAATATTATTCTACTGCCATTCTCTTCTCTCATAAATTGAAGAAACCTTCCACTGGACTTTACTTGGACATCTTACACATTCAGTTTATTATGACAGTCTACGCAAAACAGAAATAAACATTAAAAAACATTAAATGTGCAATATAAATAAGTGAGCCAAAAAAGTATCTACTATAAAAACTACCGATCACCAACCAAAAACAAGCACAAAATTGGCAGTAAGAAATCTCTTCTCATTCGATGCAAGTTAATAAAAATGATTTCATAACAAATAACTGCTTCTGAAATATAAATCCCTGGTTTCTATTTTTTTGTACAAAATATTTAGTCGACAGCAATAAACCTACACCCTAAGCTATTTTCAACAAATTGTCCGGCTTGGAGCCACACAGTTTCCCACTTCACTTCTTATCACATTTATTGCTCCTTTAAATAAAATTTCTGTTCTATCATAAAACTTCTTGAA
This sequence comes from Stegodyphus mimosarum, assembly GCA_000611955.2. Classification (NCBI taxonomy): domain Eukaryota; kingdom Metazoa; phylum Arthropoda; class Arachnida; order Araneae; family Eresidae; genus Stegodyphus; species Stegodyphus mimosarum. The sequence goes on from KK112454.1 coordinate 516,519, forward strand.
ATGATTTAATGACATATAAGAATGTAGGATGCAAAGTATTATATTCAACTCAGGAATGGACTGCATCGTTTGATAGAAAAGCTCTTGGTTTTTCATACCACAGTTCACCGGTCAAAAATCAGGTAACGAGCAATCAAAGTCTACGATGCGGTCATCTGTCGTGAAGGCAATCAAACCTAAGTAATGTATTCACAAATAACAAATGAATGATTTCATAATAACTTCGTAGCTTTACATTTCAAGCGTTTTTAAAACATAATATATTAAATTTTTCTATAATAATGTGTGCCATTGAGAACATCTGAAAATGCACAAGTCTTTTGAACTTTTCACTGGAGGCCATCGACTCCAGTCATAGTGACAGAAAAAGTACAATGCCACATATCAGTAGCAATGTGAAAGAAACTGGCACCAGCCAGTTGGTGGTGCCATCATTAATACTTTAAATTCTGGCACTGCAGTGTTTGATGAAAGATGATTTCAATGATTACATGTCGATGGAAAAGAGTTCTTTGTGGAGGGCCGGGAAATCAAGATGCGGCGCCGAACACCTGAACTTGGCCAATGTCTCCATATGTAGGGCACTTAAATCTCTTAAGTCCGTTAACTTTGCCATAAGTATATCAAATGCCCTCACATCACCTTTGTATGGAAGTTTGTGGGTTTGATCAAGTTCATATTTTAAGGCTTTGAGAATTGCTTGATTAAGAGTCTGCACATCTAAGACACTTTTGAGTCCCGGACGGTCTAAAAATCAATAAAGAAAATTTCATTAATAACAGTTTACAATTATAAAAATACTAGAAAGTTTTTAAAGCTTTAACTTATTGAATAACATATTTTTTTAAGATATGAATACAATTTAGGGCAAGAAAAGAGAAAATGTACTTGCCAACATCAAGAACCAACTGATTCAACACAGAAAATGGAACCAATGTTTATAAATGTTAAATCTCCTAAGCAAGTCAGCAAGCATTTATTCCTTAGAAGAGCATTTCTATAATTATTTTGATCAAATTTTACACATACATTTGACATACATTTCTTTGTATTTGCAATATTATTTCTTTGAAAACTAGCCACTCAGATGGCCAGCTACCTAAAACAGTAATCATGGAATAGAAAAAATTACATAAAGATTCTAATGAGTCCATCTAGTATCATTTTATAAAAAAAATTAATATTTCTAATTAGACATCTCAAAATTAAAATGAATTTTCATTTAAATCAATCTGATTAAAATGTAGAAATTATTCAGCAAAAAACAGATTAAAAAGTAGAAAAAATATTTTTAAAAACTGCATTTATAGTTTTTCCCTCACTTGGTTTCCTAATCAGTGACATACGCTTAAAATTATCTGGACCAAAGTGTGCTACTCAGTAGCAGAAAGATTAAATTTGAAAGTTAAATATCTCAAGCTTTATGAATGGCAACATACTGGCACATGGAGATAGTAAGTACTCTATTTGAAGCAGTGAGAACATATTGCTTTCAAATAGCTAAATTCGTTTATTAAAATGGAAAGATTTATCTTTCTATTTAACATTTCTGCAATCTTAAATTTCACAGTCTTAAATTACATTCTTGCAGTTTTACAGGCTTACATTTTGTAAAACAGAAACAGTCTAGCATAATGAAGATAAAAATGTTTTATTTCAAACAATGTTGCCATTTCCCCTTTCAGTTTGCTTAATTTGTTTTAAAAAATTTGTTAAATTTGCACAAAATATGAAATAAAACTGAAACAAATTCAAAATTTGGGTTTTGTGGCACCCATGTTCGGGTGGAGGACTACACATATTAAAAAGTCGGTGACTCTAGATGCCGTCATTTTTCCACAATGTGAGGAATATACATACATACAGATTCTTCATTATTATTTTTTAATAATACATTGTGATAATATTTGGTGGCAACAATTTGAAATGTGATTTAGAAAAAAAAAGCGATATAGATAAAAAGTGAGTTCCGAGAGTAGTAGCACCTCTGATGCTAAATATGCAGCTGTGCCATATGTTTTAATTGCTGTTTTCATGAAATATTTTGGTTTGGATGTATATAAATTTTAAGAATCTTTCATGTAGAAAAGAAAATGGAATTATATTTCTACAACTAATTACAATTTGCAATAGGGCTAATAATATTACTCAGGTAATACTTACAAAAAAAAAAAAAAGCAACTTGAAGAAAAATATTTTACTCACAGCACTTCAACTACGACTTCTATATATAACGAACATTCGTTTTAAAATATTTTAGAAAACTTTCACAATAGTTAATATCTGACAAAACAGCACAACTAATTTTGGAGTATTTAATTTTGCTCAGTTTCTTAAGATTCTTTCCTTTGGAGTTAGAATTCTCCACTAACAACACAAAATGCCCTTTAATCAGCACTAAATAACAATGAATAGGCATTTTACTATTAGTTTTAAAAAATTCATTAAAATATTTCCTTCATTTCTTAAAAAGCATAATATAACATACTCAACACAAGGGGGGGATCCCAGCATTATTAAATTAATCACTATTATTTAGTTCTAGCAGACTCCCAGTTTACTTGCCTTAGCATGGCACTTCCCAAAATTAAGATCAACTAATCTTTTGTTTTGTTTAAAAAAAAACTTTAAGCATTTGTTTAATAGAATTTGAACTTGATGACATTACTCAAGCTCTCTTGTAAATATTGTTCTTCAATAAAATTTGTTCTTCTATTTCTACTGATGTTTATTTTTTCATTACTTACATTATGCTCTATTTGCTGTGAATATTGATTTATTTCACATAACCAAATTACTTTATAGTATTTGTCTGTTGCATATGAATTATTCCTTCCTTTACTTAGCTTCCCTTGAATTAATCACAGCATTAACACACATTATGCAGTTAAGAATATTTAAATTTTAATAGTTTAAACTTGCACATATTTATGTGACTGTAAAAGTAATGCAAGATTTAAACAAATCAAATTTTGGCATTTCATATCATTTTTTTGCTTTAGCAACACTTCGCAAAATTTCAGTGTGTTTAAAACTTCAAACACCTAGCAAATGTAAAAGGAAACAAACCTGGTGAAAGTAAGACAGAGGCAGAGTATAGAGCCAACTCTGATTCAGTCAATTTCAGTTCTGCTATGCTTTTTGCCATTTCGAATGTGTTATTAACCAGCTTCAATTCTGATGTTTCTAAAATGTTTTAAACAATATATATTACTTAAATAAACATAAAAAATATATATAAATACAAAAAATATGAAAGCAAAAACTAAAATATAGCAAAATTAAACATAATACATAATTGTTAAACAATACATTAAAAAAAAGGAATTGCTATGATTTAATTTCTTATAAATTACTGTTATTATGTAAATGTGCATAGAACACTAGGTGCAAATCTTGGATTTATATCAAAGAATATAACTGGCAATCCTCAATTATAAAATATTTACTAGTTTAAAATGCATTTCAAATGATTTTCAAAAGCTATAAATTCCTTTATAGCCTCAATTAATAATAAAGATAAGAAGTTTTAAAAGTCTCTTGCTTATTATAAATCGTTAACAGCACTTATTATTAAATACCAGCAAAATATACCTATCCCACAAAAATTTATAACTGGCTTACATTTAAGGAAGCAGCTATTCCAATGAAAGATTTTTGCATTAGCAATTTACTAGAAGCAATCTTAGCTTGCAAAACTGGCAAATTGCCATGATAAGTGCATTATCACTGGAGTTTTGTTTCTGATTTGCAGGAAGCATGATGATGATGACAGTAGGATGTTGATAACCAACGTTCTTTACAAATCAACTCTAAACATCATGTCAACAATTTGTATTTTAATGTTCAGTGAAAATTCAAAGAAACATTTAACTAGTTTTCCAAAACTCCTTGTATTTTTTGCCTTGCATGTTTTGTTTTAAATAATGCATACATACATACTGAAAAGTATGTATGTATGCATTATTTAAAATACATACATACTAAAAAAAATACAATAAAAAGTCCCCTTATTCCCTTTTACTAAATGTTTTTTATCAATTACATCACAAAATGTATTGCAGTTAGCTGATTTGCACTTTATGAAAAGACAATTCACAATATTTTTTAAAAAAATATTACCAAGATATTTCTTCACCATAGCACTAACATAAAAATAGTGAAAAGGTAAATTTGAGGTATAGCAAATAATTTCTGATAATCCATCCAATTCTGAAGGGGAGGAATTTAACAAATCAGCTTCATAAGTTCTTCAGTTTCTAGGGTGAAGGTGCAATGAATTCAGTCTCTATACTAATCTAATCTCACTGGAGCTGAGTGACTCGGCCTTACATACCATGAGGAATGGCCGCAATCTCCTGTACATTTTCGAAAAATTTTTATTCTAGAAGAAAATTTCCAAAGTGGAAAAATGCTCTAGAACACATCATGGTATTAAATGTAAATTATGCTGGACTTTACAGGATTAATTTTATAACTTTCGACAACACCCTATTTTATTCTATGAGATTTGATGAGACTCTGTTGGTGTGTTTCATGGTGCAAAAGGGTACCATGGTGCTAAAAGGACCACTTTAGGTTCTAGATAGTTGAGACTTCACCTCTGGGGTTGTCACTGGCATCCTAAAAGGCAGTGTTGCCAAACTGTGTAACATTTCCTTAAATCTACAAAAAAATTTACTAAACTTGTTTAGTTTGCACCAGTATTTTAAGCAAATTTACCCACCCATTTTCTGCACATAGAGCCGTATCTACCACCCAGGCAGGCACGTGGGTAGAAGGATGGAAAATGTTCATATCTTATAACGATATACCATCAGTTACATAAAAATTAAAATAATAATAGTTATATAATAATTACAAAAATACTTATATGAAATTATAGCCTCAGTGCTAACACATACACTTTTAAACATAAATGTGGCACATTTACACAAAACCATCCGTATCAGCATACAAAGTCCCTATTTTATATTCCTACATACATATACTTACTACATACATACTATAGATACATATACTTAAACACTTAAGGTTCTTTGGTGTCTTTTCCTGATCAGAGACCTAGAGTGGTCTGCACCTCTCTTACACCACTGTGTACTATTGTGAGTTAAATTCATGTCAATTCAGAAATCATTTTGTAAACTTTTTTTATTCATAATCTAGCTGAGCACAATAAATAACCTACTCAAAATCTACCTGTTATCATCCTTTCTTCTTTAATTCTTGTATGCACTGAACCTCTTTTAATAATCCTCTCAACAAAAAAAGACTTTGTGTATTTTTATCTTTTCCACTAGTAGCAAAAAATGTTGTGATTTTTAAATAAATACATAAAATTACACTAAAACAAGTTGTTGATTCACAAATAACAAATAACTTGTCTAATAATTTACTAATAATAAACTGCATTAAAACATGAAGTCACAAAGCCCAAATTTTTATTAAACAATAATTTTAATAAAGTGATAATAAATACAAACCTGTTGTGCTGAAAGCTTCAGATGGGATCATAATTTCACCATACATTACATAACCAGTCAGAGTATCCAGGTACCTACTCATTCTTAATACACTCATCTCGAAACTTCCTGTGAATATACACATGACAATTTAAACAACACACAATGATAATAGTTTAAATATTTATAAAACCAACAATAAACTTTTTTCCCTATTAAGGAAGGAATCCCATTTTGAAATCACAGTCCCAGTTTAAAATGTGACTTTCTTACAAAATATTTGGAGGGAATAGTTTCTCTTCACATTACATACACATGGAAGAAATCAAAACTCTATATTGACAAATTATTCTACTCTAAACACTACATAGGAGATTAAAAATCAGCTTTTAATAACATTAATTTTATCAAATTATCTCAAACTTTTGATCAGAATAAAGACAAGAAAAAAATGCTGTTTTATATTACATAAAATTTAAACAAATTTGGCTCCACCACAACAAATTCTTTTCAAAATCACTTTAATATTTATAAAAGTATAAAAAATACAGAAAATAAAACAGAAAAATCTTTTGAACTATAAATTATTTTCTCCCACTGCAAAATAATAATCATAATATCTCCCTTCAAAATTTTGGTTCTTATGGAAGCTACAGACAACCAAAAATATCAAAGACATGGGCAATAATTATCCTTGATTTTATCTTCTGTGATACTAATAATACTAGTTGTTAATTATGACATATGCAAGATTAATTAAATTTCTCTCTTCAAAATTTGTTCTCACAGAAATTACACGAACTGAATGAAAAATAGCGCAGCAATGTGAAATATCCTGTGCTGTAATACAAAGTACAATATATTAACTGTGACATATGTTCAAAATTTGGTATATTCCAATAAATATGTAACTAATTAATACAAATAATTATAAACTATAATACATAAATTTATATTATAATTATTTATAGTGTAAGAATCAGCTTTCAGTAATTTCATCTCATGTGATTAAATTATCTTATACTTTCCACCCGAATACAAACAATAATCCAACTATACTACTAATGATACTAATTAAAATACATGTTGACACTGCATATGCTCAAATAAACATGGAGATCTAAATAATATACATTAAAAATTAATTATGAATACTACATAATCCTACTTATGAAATATTACACCAAAAACCTAAAACACTTCCTCTACAATGATTCACACTATGAATCAATTCAAACAGCAGATATTAACACCTTTCAATGCTTTAAAATATTAAGTTTAATAATAATTTTAGTGAAATTAAAATATTTTTTATATCTGGATGTTATTCACTAGCAGAAACTAAGCTGATGTCAAGATATACACAGAAGTTGCAGATAAATGTATGCCTCTTGTCACAAACATGTCCTTAATATATGTCTTCTTTAAGTATGTGATGGGTATTTTTGGTACTTGTACATTACAAAGAAAGAAAATCACTTAGCACAAAATGCACAGCATGAAAAAAAACTAAAAAATTATAGAAAACAGTCAAATGTAACATAGATGAAACACAAATGTATATTTTGAATATTTCATGAGCATTTTTGCATATTCTTCTTGAAAGATTATTTTGTAATTTTCTTACTATCTTGTAGACCGAAAGCTGATAATATATTTTGAATTTGAAAGAATGATCAATGCATGCTTTCAGTTTGCTTACAACACATGATTTTTTTTAAAGGTTATCAGCCTGAAGTAGGACTGATTTTCAGTTCATGATAAATTTTAATTTAGGTGATTAATCACAAAGGTAAAGATTTTTTTTTCATGGTAGCATTATAACTTACAAGTACTGCAGTTTTCTGTTAACTACTACATGTTTAATCTTTCAATATGATTTATACTTGTTATTTCATTCAAAGATCTCTGGATCTCTGGGATTTGTTTAAAAATAAAAAGTAAACTTTTTTTTTTCCCAAAAGCATAGAATTTGGGGAAAAGTAGAGAATATTTTAACTTTCATAAGATAAAATTTGAAAATACAACATTCAAAAGCATAAAACAGATTGTAAAAAAAAAAGAGAATATGATATTGGTTAGAAGTAATCACATTCACAACAGCCTTAGAGTTTATTAACTTTTGGTGCATCAGTGTTAACACTAGTCAAATTGTGCCATGAAATGGTAAACAAACAAAACAAACTTGAAAAACTGAAAATTCTCTTTGAAATGTTTGCATGACAAAAACACAGAAAGGGCCGAAAAAACCATCAATCAAAACTTCCAGAAACCAAATAATTACCACAGTTACATTGGCATCAAGTGAAGTTCCCTCACTGAATAACAGTCAAAAATCATATATTCTAATAAATTAAATTCAAAGATTTTGAATAATAGTAAATTATGAAAGACAAATTAACAGATAACAAGAAACTCTTGCACCAATAACAACATTAAGACCTGTTTAATCCTTTAACATGTAAGTGCAGGAGACTTTAAAATTTCTGCAACTAAAGTATATGACAGCATGTACTGCTTGGCCACCAGCTATAAATTTTCATCAATTTATCAAGACAATGAAGTGAGAAATAGCCAAATTTTAATTAAAATAATTAGTTTGGACCTTTTTCCAGAAATAAAATGATTACAAGAATAAAAAAACTGCTTTTCAAAGTGTTCCAATTATAACTGTTCTACTTTTTAACATCAAATATTTTTTCAACTTTAATAGAAATGCATAAAATATCTTAGTGTATTTTTTTCTTTCAAAATCCATATAAAATTTAAATCTATAAATAATTATAAGCTATCTACTTATATGACATATTAAAATACAATTAACAACAAACAGCATGTTTATAACGCATTTTCTTTACCTGCTTTGAGTAATAATATCTGGTCATCTTGTGAAAGTTTCATGAAGCCTGGGACCATTTTGGCAAATTCTATGATTTGTTGAATGATGTTTGTAAGCTTCTGAGCACAATCTAACCACATCTGCTCATGATCCTGTAAAATTATAGATAATTTATTAGAATTATTTTGATTGCATGTGATCTACACAGAGTGCAATCTTATTCTGTTTCATAACAACTACAAATACACATGTAGAGTAATAGCTGGTATTTGACCTTTGTAACTTTTTATCACTATTTTTTCCCTCGAGTAATTTCAATGTTTCCAATGTTGTCCTTTTTCATTTTCTTAATGCAAACATGAGTTAGTTCCCTTCCCTTTTTTTTATTCCCTAATATTTATTTTGTGCTTTCTTCTTTGGATCTAAAATGTCAAGCAACTTTAAAGTATTAATTAATTTTACTATCTTTTCCCTTAATATAATACTGAATTTATGTTTTCAATTATTTTAAGTTAATCAGTTCAAAAAAGGTCAAAATATTATTTTTTACTAACTAAATAAAAAATACAGTTGTTATTTAAACAAATGTCAAAGTAACCATGCATAAATTCAGCATTTATTATGCTTGAGTTTGAATTCAGCAAAAAAAAAATATATTTCATTCAATGTTTTTCTTTTGATTAATTTTATCTTATATTTATTCCACTATCTGTAAAATATTTATTTAATACAGAACACTAATTTTGAGTGAAACTGCTTACAAGTTACTTAACGATCATTTTACTGGAGGTCAACTCATAAAAAGAAAAATTAAGATGAAGTTGGAAAATAAGCTTCAGCCAAAACAATTATTGAATATTAACGTTTAAGCAATATTTGATTTAAAAATCTTACTAATTTTACTTAGTACAAGCTATATATTAATAACATTACATAGACATATATTCACTAGGATAAAGTTTATGAATTTTTAGAAAATATTTGAAGAATTTAGAACTGATTTATCATGGCATCCACATGGAAACAGTAACAGAAGAAAACTCATTAATCTAACAAATTAATAATTTCATCTAAACTCTCAGATGCACTTTACAAAATATTAATGTGAGCTTAAGTACTTTAAGATATTATGTCTATGATATTAGACAGCAGAACCTATTTTGCTGTAGCTTGCTGATGTATATCACAGGCTGCTAACCATAAAAAATGTCAATAAGCACAATGATTTAACATTAACTCATTAATAATTCATAAGACATCAAATATTTGTTTCCGCATTGAAAAGTTCTGCTTCTGCAATAGAAAGCTATCATTATCTTGTCTTAAATCTTTATTATTCTAAATTTCTAAAATACTTCAACTAAAAGTCAAAGGAAATTATTTTATAAATTTGGAATTCAGCCAGGAAAACCCCTTTTACATGTTTAGATAAAATTTTATATAATATATATACATGCACTTCATGGTAATATTCCAACATTTTCAAGTGGATATATGTACATAATGATTATTCAAGGCAACATTAAAAATAGAAATAAATTAATTATCTCTCTCTTTCTCTCTCTCTCTCTATATATAGCATAAAATATGAAAGACAATCACTAACAAAATTTTGACAAAAGAGCTATAAATGTCTGATTTAAAATATATGTGCATCCCCTCCGCATCTGCACTGATGCATCCTTTCTTTCCCTGCCTTGCGCACATGCTCTTTTGCTGCCTAAACTCCCTTGCTAAATAAAATCTCTTTGTTTAGCTGCATTCTTCCATTGCTCTAAAATGTAACTGCGTATACAACTGTGGGGTGCCTGTTGCACCCACAATCATGTGTGTACATACACTATGTCTCCAGAAATTCTTTATCCAATAATAATGCAACGCCTTCACGTGATCCTCCATGATGCATCTTATTTTTGTGCAAGTTACCTATCTCTGCCACATTTCGGATATGACTAAAAAGTGTACTGGTTTAATCTTCCATAAAAAATCAGAAATATATTTTTAATTTAATAAAACATCATAAAAATTATCTCATATCTGCATTAATACTGCTCTTATTACTTTCTTAAAAATATACGTATTACAAAATTTTCCTGCTTTTTAGAAACAGTTATTTAAACAGATAAACTCATGTTTTTCATACTCAGGTAACAATATCTAACTCAGTTGAAAAAAAAAATGCCTACGACAACACTATTCAATTTAAAATGTAAGTTTAAAATTTTTGGTTTCAAAGGAATAAATAATTGATGATATATTTAGTTAAAAGATGAAAGTGAAACATACACGAGACTTTTAAAACAATGCTAAAAGAACAGTTCCACAAATAAATAAAAAAAAAAAATAAGTAATCATCAAGAAGACAAATGTGTATTTCAAACATAATTAAAAATAAAAAATAAATAATCATCATCAGCAAGACAAATATGTACTTCAAATATAACTAATAATAAATTATTATTATTAATTCAGATAAAATAATTATTTTGTAACATATTAATAATGAATAAGCCAAAAAGAAATTGCTATAAAATGTAAGTATCCATTCTCATTACCACAATTGTTCTGTTCAGACATAATTACTCAACACGATGAAAGTTTCATGATACAGTCAGTTTCTTATTTAATATATCTGTGCTTAAGTTAAAAAGAACAAGCAGGACATTTTGTCCTACATCTTACCATGCCTTTATAGCAGAGAATGGAAGTGACATCATGGGGCTTCCTCATGATTTCAGCAACCTGCTCTGTGGTATACAGACATGTTCTTGTGTGCGCCTCAGTTAGTGTCTTTGTCAAGAGTTCTGGAAGATGAAAAAAATAAATACAATTTAATACACATTTTTTCCCAAAATATTATTCATTTCAATATTATTACTTTATAAATTTAAAAAATAGTAATTGTTATTGCTACTATTCTCCTGATCTTGAAATAAACTACTCAGATCAGGTCTACAAATTAATAACTGGCAAGATGAAATCAATGCCTGTCATTGGTCAAGGTCTTAGGCCCTATTTGCTAATAGGTTACAGTTCAACTTCTGCACACCTTCATCTCAGTTTATATCAAGAATATCTTGAGTGATGGAATCTCTCTAACAGTTTCTTTCCTAACCTCTCAACAGAACTTTTGGATCAACGGTTTTTAGTAACCCCCATGCTACAAAACCACTTACATATTTACAAGCATACAGGCTCTCTCCAAGTTTCCAACCTGGGTCCAAAGATATGGCAGTTTGCCAATAACCACCATACCAAACAAGACAGGAAGAATAATTGTAAAGTGTCATGAGAACACATTTAGTTCAAAAGTGTATTCTTGGGTCAAAGATTTCTCTCCTTTTAATACTCATAAAATTTTCAAATCATTTGGTCAATAATCCAGACAAACAAATTTTTTAATAATAAGCAATCATAAAACTTAGAGAGAAAGAAGTTGTGACTCCCGTTTCTTTAATTAAAAACTTTTGCATTTTTCTATGCTGATTAAATTTAGGGTTACTTTTTACCTTATTAAATAATTTGATACTCAATCCTTAAAAGGTTGACTCCAGATCTAAATTACAAAGCAATTATATATATTCTTTTAGTGGATATTATACAAGTTTGCATTACACTCAAATTAAGGCAGCTTTAAAATTTGACTTTCCAGAGCATGAATTGATGCAAAAAAATATGAATTAATAAATCAAGAGATTTTTGTTTTATTTTTTCCATTAAAATTTTAACTTTGTCGCAAAATTTCTCAAAAATTAAAAGTGTAAACTCAATTTAAACAGGCTGCTTCAGTTAAGAAATTTACCCTAGAAACAAGCATCTGAAGCATCTGTGTCCATGTTACTACAAATAAATACTTCGATTCAGATATTAACTAAATTATATTTATTATTAAAAAAATCATATCATAAAATTTAATTTAATTTAATTCAGCTAGGTAATAAAAATAATAAAATTACAAAAATGATCAAGAAGTCTAATTTTAAAAATTGTTTATATATTTTCAATTCAAAAATATCAAAATTCATTTCTTCCTTGTTCCTTTTATGAATTTCAGTAATAAGCAGCTATGTAAGAACCAGTCTGAAAAAATTTTGCCTTTCACTTCAAATATAGTTAGTTTCCCTGCCTGACACTACATTCACCCTCTTTGTGAATTAGGAAGCTTATTGTGTTAAACTGCAACCCTGTGGTGTCAATAGCCAAATAACTTCTAAAGCATTGCAAACATCCAAAGAAGAGTGGAGTAGTTTTGTTCTTCAGTAGAATTCCCTGAATTTGAAAATTCCTATGGTTACTTCTTCTGTATCACTGACTGTTAGCGATTGCATTGATGGGGGGGGAGGAAAATGTGCTCCACAGTGAAAACTGAAGTTATTTATTTCTAGCACTCGGGCTAATCATATTTTAAGCATTTGAGGATACCACGAGTACTCAGAAAAACCACTGCATGATGTCTGAATCAAAGACACAGTTCCAATGACTGCAAGTTTTTCAAAGCACTTTAAAACTCTAACTTGAAAAAACAAACATTTAAAGTTTCATAACTTCGTTCTAGGAGAAGAAGGTTCTGCACACTTGATTCATAATTCACAAAAATCTATATTTATTTTACTTGATCAATATTTTTCTCCTTTCCTATATATTTATATTTTAATAAATTTTCCCCCTATTCTTTCCTTCTACAATACACAATAAAAATTAATGAAACTTAAAAAATAACAACTGAATTTTAAAATAACTCTATAATTGAAGTAACATATTTCCTGGGTTTTTGGTGCTTTTTGGTATTTTTTGGTGCTATTTAAGGAAATATGAATTTGAGTGTGCTTAAATAAAATATACTCTGCGTATGAGATTACTTTGATAAGAGGTAATGGATCTTTTTTGCTTTTACTGCTTTAAGAAAAATGAATATTAGTCATTCTTGAATTTTTAAATTCCATGAACGTGCAGAAATCCCTTTTCACTAATAACTGTGCTCCCCATACTAAAATTCATTTTCACAGTTTATATATAAAATATTTAATGATTTAAGGTATTTGACGCATGAATGCACACACTGCATAATTAAATATTTTCGTCAATAGTTTAAAGAGAGATACTTAGTAGAATTTCCGAGACCACGAAATCAACAATTCTTCTACAATGCCTCATAACAAATAACTTGAGTAAAATTTGAATAGAAATTTTTCTTTTAAAATCATTCAGCAGAAACATCATGATGTTTCTATAAAACTGTTACCAAAAAATTACATATGCGATCTGATATTCACAATTAAACACTTAACTTTTTCATATGCACAAAAGAAATAATAAATACGAGTTTTGCTACAATAGTAATCTTACACTCAACACAAAACAACATTTAATTTCATATAAATCTGACCAAAAATACCAACCTAAATGAGAATTTGTAGTCATAGGCCCAGGTGGAACAACTGCTATGAGAAGACTACTTGCATCAGGGATTGGTTCTAGCTGCTGCTGCTGGTCAAATGTTGTGCTGTCAACAAAATCAGTGCTGCCGAGATCAAACTGTATTGCTTGGGGTGTGTATGTATAACCATTTGTGGTAAATGTGTTAAGATCACCATTATAATTGTACCTAGAAAAAAGCAAACATTGCCAGATGTACATTATAGAAATTCAATACTTTTAAATTAAAAAATAATTGGCAACAGTCACTATACTATTTATCATTGAAGAATAGTGAAATAATGTCAAGCATGTTATCTTCAAGACAGCATTCCTTCAGCCAATTGTATGTAAAGGATATATGCAGAATAATAAGGTTACAAATAATGCAGTACAGTTCCATTCATGCCTCCAAGACAGGGTCTAAGCTGTAACCAATTAAAGAAGCTAAATTTGTGCATGCATGGATGTGTCTACAGCCTGCTCTATAGGTTTCACACTTTTGCTCTGATTGGTCGACTCTTATACTAAGTTGGCATAAGGTTGAAAACTTCAAACTTTATGCCAAAACCCCTACACTAGTTTTAGTGATGTAGCAAGGTCTGGCTACCTAGGAATGAAGCTTGGCTTAAACCAGTTATGGCATTTATACCACTATCTGAATTGAGCCTTAAGGGAAAAGTAGTTTTAGCACAAAAAAACAATGAAGTGTTCTTTTCATAAACTGAAAAACAAATCAACTTAAGATGACCTTGAAAAACAACAATGATGAACTTAAGTTCAGAGTAACTATTTTTAACATGGAATATTGCTTCGAGCCAGAGTCAAAATTTTGAATTGGCTGAAAATAAATTACAAAAACAATTAGCATTTAAAGGACTGATTCACTTTAGTAACAAATGTACTGTTTCACATGACATAGTTTCAATAAGTAGGAACCTGGTATTCACATAACTGTAATGTATGAAATCTGTGCAAACAGCGCAATTAAGAACAAAATGCTTTAAGACTGCAACTATATGTCTTGTGTGAGATCATACAATGAACAAGTGTCAACAATATGCAAGCTGCAGATAAGTCTGTTGAGATACTTTTGAACATAATCAATATCCAATAAACTCATTTCTTGAGGAAACATAAGAATATCTCTTTGCCTAAATTTAAAATATCTTCGTGCAATATGTAATGAAAATAACATGCAGTGAGGGTCAAAAGACAAAAAGATCAGCCTGCAATAAAAGTATCTTCATTAGCATACAGCAATTTTATATATGTTACTTTTGGACTCTCTGGGCAAGTCTCTGGCATAATTCAATAAAAATTTCTTTTTGAAACTGATATGTTTCTAGTTAACAATAAAAAAAGACACCCTCCCAGAAAATAAATTTTGATATGATACTGTAGCAATAGCTGGTGCAAAAGACCTTCGTGGCTTCAGGTATTGTATCTGCTTGCCGACGCTTTTAAATTTCTGAGTGTTGAGTGGTTTTCGAGATCGCCAAATAAAAGCTTCATAACAGAAAAAAGAGATATTTTTAATATGATTTTAATATGTTAAAATTAAAGACATTATGAACTTAATATGATTTTAACATAAAAGACATTACGATAACATAAAAGACAGAAGTGAAATTCTTATGCTTCACCATGTTCAGAAAACTTTAATCACTTGAGGATAACAAGAAAGTACCAACACACTATTCAGATTTCAACTGACAAAGCACACAAGCCATTCATGAAATTTCCCAAATTTACTGAACTCTTTATCCCTCATATGAATTAGTTTAGATATTTATGTCAATTTTTAACATTCTTATTACTTCCTAAGGTGACAAATTATAATCCTTTGTAATACTTTCAAGCATTTTGTAAGTTCACGTTGACTGAAAAACAAATTCAAGAGCTTGACGTGCAGTTAAAGTTACATTTACGTAACTACATAACTATGCCTTATAGTGATTATAACATATGTATAAAACATGCTACAATATTCTATGATATCTTTTATGCCTGTGCAGCTCTATAAATAATGCTTCATTTTTTAACACGTTTGCAGTCAAGGATTTAAAATTCAACAGAACACTATTAAAAAAAGGAGAAAATGTATTTAAAATTCTTTATAAAGAAATTATGATTATTTACTGGTTATAATGAGTCTAGTATACTTAATTTTTATAAATGGAATTATTCACATGCATAAATTAATAAACAAATAAAATAATGATAAATCTTGTGCTACAAGAAAAATACAGTGAAAAAATTTTAGCTTCATTTTCAGAGGCTTTATAATGGACCTACTCTCTAAATTGGAGATTAAAACCGCGACTTTCTTGGAAAGGTATTAATAATCATTGTATCTGAGTATAAAAATATAATCATTGTGTCTGAATATAAAAAACAATAAAAAAATGGATGACAATTGTTTCATTTGAAAAGCATATGCATAAAATTGATTTCTTATTTCATTTCAAACAAAAGTTACTTAATGTTGAATTATATAGTACATGCTGGTGCCAAGTCACATGCCAAAGTACTTTTAATCTGAACCCAAATCAACATAGATTTTTTCCCATCTACCTTTACGAATTCATTATATCACTATATCATAAATAGGCTACGGTAAAACAGTTAATGATAATCGAAACAGAAGTTTAATGTATTTATAAATTCTTAGTATCTAATCTTCAAGAGACAGAAAACATATTTTTTTTAAAATCTAACTTAACCTGCTATTGCTTCAGTAGATCAACTGAACCTAACTTGTTGAATACTGAATACTTGATTCAGTTTCAGCAAATCTTACGAGAAGTAGATGGAGCTCATCACACCTAAGCGAATGAGAAGTTATCAAGCAGACTAGACAAGCAACTGCTAAAAAAATGTTTTCTAAGAGCTCCATAAAGCAAACCAGGTTTAATAAAGAGTGAATTCAATCCTAATGTAGAAAAGGGTGCCCTTTGATTTAACGCCAAATACTGACACTGCTACTAGTTTTTTGGTAACCCAGAATCGACTCCATTTCCCTAATACGCCAGCCTTTCTTTTTTTTTTCTTTTTTTTTGTTGTTGTTGTTACATGTTAATGCTGTTCTTAAGTTTAATCTGACTGAAACTTCTTACTTAGTGATTTAAGGTTATGTGATTTGTAGTACAAATCATTAGTATTTTAAATTACTAGAATTTTAATTGCTATTAACTGACCTTTGGTATTCATTAGTTGGTTGGTTCTAATTTATTGTTCTCCTGTCATTTCCACACAAAAGTACCTCTGCCACAATTTTTTTTTTTTCATGATTTAGAGTGAAAGGATAAGAAAGCCGTAACTAACTGTTGTACGGATGAAACTTTAATTAGCTCTCACTATGAATGTCAATTTTGTATGAAAGAAATGCATCAGCTCAACCTCAAGGATCAAATGGATGGCTATCAGTGGGTCTGTCACGAGAAAGACACTCAAACTGGCACTCATGCCAACACCATTGAAGGAACATGGAGCCACATTAAGTGCAAGTTTTTGCAAGCAGGGTCTTTGGCACTTGGCAGATAAAATTTTGTATTCCTACTTTGCAGAGTTTATGTGCCATTGCAAATTGGGATTACAAGAAGGAGGATAAATTCCGGGACTACATGATAATTTGCATTATACACGTGCAGCAGTCATCTGATGCTGACGCTGAGACATTGCTAAGAATACACGAGGTGAGTACTTTTGTTGTTTTTGTAACATATGTTTTTGGCATTATTTTGGATGACAACCATCTTGGAATCATTGCTTTTCATCATAAAAATCACCAAAAATATCAAGGGCCACCCTATTGTAAAATTTTACTGTGAATTTTTGCTCTGGCCTGATTGCAATATCTATGGCACCCATTTCCAGATTTAAAGGACTGGATTACATTACATAGCTCATGGCAAATCGTATAAGGGGGTATCTGCCAACATAAGGGAAGGTATACCTCGGTGAAGGACTTTATAAAGGAAACTGGCTCATATTCACATTACAGCTACAGAAAACTAAGAAAACACACATGCAACCAGCTCATTTGCCTGGATTTGAACCAGGTTGAACTACCAGAGTTGTGTCAGTCTCTAAAAGAAATGACGCTGCATAATGCAAGGCTGCAATGGGCCGATTCTAGGATAACCATGTGCCATAGTCGCAGATGCTGAGAAATTGTAATGAGAAAGGTCTGTAGAAAACTCTTAACATTTCTATTTTTACCATATCCTTTTGAGTGATGCAATGATGCACTTGATCCATAGATATCACTACAGATTTCAGTGTACCCTGGCATTTAATATTCACTTTGTATTAATGTCATTTAATTTTTTATTGTAAAAAAATGTTTCATCTCTAGCCATCCATCTTTCTGGGAACAAATCTTTACAGATTTTCAACTTTAATTATAGTCTCTCAATTTTTTTACAATGTTTGCTTACTCTTCAATTGCATCAACTGTGCACCTTTGCTAAGCAGTCTTACTACTTCTCATACACAAAATTAATAACATAGTACAAAGTACAAAATTTTGAATTGATTTATGCTTCCTCTTTTGGTGTAATTTCTTTATTCTGCTTAAAAATTTATCAGCATTGATATGCCCTCCCTTTCAGAATTACAGATTTATTTGCAATTTAAATTAACATATTTTTAGCCAAGCATTACATTCTTGAAGGCATATATAGCAGAATTCTCCCTAGGGGGAAGATGAATTTCATAATTTCAGAGGCAAGAATGTGCTCAGCCTTTTAGTTGCCTGTTGAATATAAAGCTTTATTTTATGAACATAAACTACTCTTATTCAAATTTTGGTACTTATTAACATTTTCTATATTTTTTCTTGTTTAATTTATAAAACACATTAAAAATAATATAACTAATTATGTATGTATTTTTTTTTAGTTCTGGAATTGGGATGGGAATGATCATCTAGCAATGGTAAAAGGGTTGCATGGAGCAAAAATAGTAGAGAACCCCTGATATATATAAAAACCCAAACAGACCAAGCATTGGCACAGCACAAGAAAAGAAGATACCGACCCGCTATTGATGTAGGAGACATGCTGATTGGATGAGGACGGCTGCTGCTGATGGTCGAAAACAGAACTGTCCGGAGAAGTCTCTGTGGGCTGCGGCGTCGAGTGGGACGGTGCCGTACCTTGAGGACGGACTAGTTGCGCTCGATGAAACCGAACTTCGTCTTCTACTTTTTCTCGCTGTTTTTTTGACATTCGACCGAATTTGACAGCTGAAAAAAAATTTAATTTATGTGTTAAAATAGATTAGTAAAAACAAAATAAATAAGAAAACATGGATATTACAGATATGTATCCTTGAACTGAATGTTGGAGATTTTTCAATAGTTGGAGAACTTTTAAGTTAAAAAATTATTGGTTCATTATATTACACAAGGCAAACCTAATAAAAAAAAATTTTTATTACTTTTGACACAGAATAAATATTGAAATCTTCATTCAAGTTAACATTCAAAAATACCATATTAAACCAGAATGTTCCATAATCTTGCGTAACACATTAGTGCTTCATTTTAAAAAAAAATTGCAATTATGAAATATAAACAATATATTTTTCCCTTTAACAGCTGAATAATTAGACAGGATATTATGACACATTTTCAGACAGCAGATTTTTATGAATTCATCTTTTCTAGTGCATATACAGTCAAATGTTTACATACCAAAACTGAAGAGAAAAAAGATTTCAGCAATCAAAAATTTAACTTATCTGGGAATGCTAATGGCTCATTTTGAGTTTTACCTATTAATGTTCAGTTCAATTTACAGAAAACTTCTATTTTTCAAAATTTAAGTGATTGAACTAATTGAAGTCCTAATTTAAGTATGTTTAAAAGAAAATCATGCTTTAAAACAAACATAACAAATTTTAAATTTATTCAGCAACCCAAATTGATACAGAAGAAAGAGATGATCACTATGCATATGGCTCCAGATCTCATTAAATTGCCTCCGAGGTATTTTTGTGCAACAATGACATTAATTCATTAAAAGGCTTCTCAAGATGCTACTGCAGAGGAAGATGAGTACAAAACTTTCAGATTCTTTCTAACAAGGTGTAGCTTCAGAATCAAAATGGGAAGCAGCTATGCAAAATGGTATCATCAGCACTAGTGTCACAGTTCTCTGAACATAATCATGAACAGAAAGGCATTTGTGGTGTAATGAGACTACAAAAAATTTGGCAAAATATAAACAGACCCAATATTCATGGCATCCTTATTATCAATGCTTATATTAAGATAGCACTGACTGCTTTTCAAAAGCTGTGGGAAAAGGATAATTATTAGTTGAACAAAAGTAACAGACATAACTTCTGGCTAATCTAAAACTACTCATGAGGCAGTGCATAGTCTGCACATTATTTCTAAGGATATCTTCCATTAAAGCCATTAGATTAGAAAAAACTTCATATTTTTTTAAGAAAGGTATGAAGGTATATATACATATACATATATAAGTTTCTTTAGAAAGTTAAAACTTGAACAATAGTATTTCAAGGTTTTAAAACCTGCACATCTAGCTGCAAATTTTATTATACTATAATTAACAAGAATGCAGAAGCTACAGCACACACGAAACCCACTAAATCCTATTCGTAAAAGCACGGTTACATATCAAACATAATTAAAACATAATTAATTAATATAAATTATTTTACTTTGGGCTAGGGAGCCCCCATTTTATGATGTTTTTCCTAATAGTTAAATTGGACTAATAGTATTTCAGAAATTTACTAGGCGACTTATAAATTACTATTAACGTTTTAATGTTTCATTCCTTCTAGAATTCTTTTTAAATCTCTAAATTTCTTTACATTTTAAAAAAAAATTTGTGAGTCATGAGGCAGTTTTGCAGTATTTGTTACCTAGTTTCTTATATTACTATTTATAAAAATTTTTTTTTGAATTTAGTTGTATGTTACTTCTCCTTTTAACTTTTCTTCCATGCGTAAGGAAAAGGAACGCCCAATTGAGACAATTTCAATTAGCATTAAATGATTTGATAGATTTCATTTCATTAAATTATTTTACGCGTTTTTTGTCTCAATTGGTCGTTTGTTGAAACGCGTGGAGGTGATATTTCAATGGAAGTTGCAGAGTACTTTTCCCCTGAAGACACTGCTACGTGGCTCTCAATGAAATATTGCCATTTTGATCTTTATGTACCTCTCCCATTTTTCTTGCAACTTCTGCTTTTCCCAATTTTTTTTAAAAATTTCAATTTTTGGTATCATATATTATTTTTCTTTTTAGTAATGTTTTATTGTTAATAATGAAGTTTTAATTATGTTTGATATGTAACCTTTGGCACTACCGTGCTTTTACGAATAGGATTTAGTGGGTTTCGTGTGTGCTGTAGCTGCTGCATTCTTGCTTGTTAATTATATACATATATATATAATGAATATATTTTTACATTATGGTTAATTTCACTAATCAGTTCAATGAACATTTTCAATAAAGGCTAAAATAAGGCTTTCAATAAATTTCAATAAAGGCTTTCAAATAAAGTGGAATTTAGGTGAGATGCATTTTGTGCTTAATTTTAGGAAAAACTACAGAATACTGTTTTCCAAAACCATCACATTTGACTTCATGTTATGAAAACTATGAAGAAAATTGTGTAATCTTAGATAAAAAGCATTATTTTAATAATTTTATTAAAAATTTAAACAAATTTTGCAGAAAATATGAAAAATTAATTTGCATGTAAATCTAAAATATGAAGCAAAATTATTGGTTACCTATTTTTATATTCCTTTCATATAACATGATGATTCATTAACATTTACTCGTATAAAACAGCAGTTGGAATAAGAAATAGAGATATACGTGCAAACAAACTGCAATTTAATTAAAATATCTTATTTAAGCTGCTACACACATACCTGTCAAATATATTAAAAAATAGAGGGGGGAGAGAAAGAGCTAATAAAAATCATATAACATATTAGCATTTAAAGATTCAGAACCACAACTGAAACATAAAAAATTACATTATAATTCAGCTAACATGCACATAAGTTATATTAAAATAAAGCAATACTACAAATGCATTCTTACCATCTCTTGACATTCCTAGAGCAAGACATTTTTGTAACCTGCAATACTGACATCTATTCCTGTTCACCCTATCTACAACACAGTTTTTCTGTCTGGGACACTGGTAATTTACAACACTCGATTGACTTCTTCGAAAGAAACCCTAAAGCAAAAGGGGAAAATTTTTTTAAATGACTTTCATGGAAGACATTAAAAAAGATTTTTGAGAGCAGAAGGTTGGAATGCGCTTTAACCCACTGCTTGGCGGCGATTGTTTTTGAATGAGCAATAAACGCACCAACATGGGTAACTCCGTATATCCGCTAACCTTATTTTGTTGATTTGTGTACGTTGCCTACATTGTGCAGTTCGCTGAAGTTTTTTTTAAGTTTAAAAGGAACGCTGTGCACATGGCATTTTCTTGTAATTTATTTTCGTTATTTTAGCTTATTTTGTTCATTTGTGTACGTTGCCTACATTGTGCAATTCGCAGATTTTTTTAAGTTAAAACGGAACGGTGTGTACATGGTATCGTTTGTAATTTTAATGCCCTTTTAAAAAAAATTCCTTCTTTCTTCGATGCCATTTTGATCACGTTTTCGCGGAGAGTGTCGGGAAGGTTATGTAACGGCATAAAATGTGTAAGTATTACAACATAAAATGTAAATAATTAATTTAAACCTAACTGACAAATATTTTAATGATCATAATGTTCGTTTTGCATATTATTTTATTATCTTTTTGTGGCAGCAGTTTCCATAGTAATTTATGCTTTAGAATTCCATGTTTTGTTTACAATAGGTTTTCGCGGAGCGTGTCGGGAAGGTTGCAATTGCAAAGACGTTTCGCAGAAACGCGCCGTATTGGCGATTTTCAAAACATCGCCAAGCAGTGGGCTAAAGTGCATTTTCACCCTTTCTAGTTTAGCAGCTACAAAAATATATCATAAATATGCGTATTGCATTACATATTTAGTGCTTGGTACATAAAAAATTCTATAATCATGTTTTAAAAAATTACTTCATTTACCCTGTATGTAACATACCTGTGTTGGGCATCTAGTATAGTTGTACGTATTATTGTATGTGTTGTTATATGTATTGCTGTTAGTTTCGGGTACAAAAGCATGCGCTGTCAAAGTATATTAATCATAAAATTAAGATAAATTATATATATTCTTTATGCTTACTGTTAATATTATAACTGTGCTTTAAAAATAAAGTTGAAATAAAGGATCACAATTTCATGAAAAAGAAAAATCAATTTTATTCATCATATTTATCTCTCACAATAAAACATTTTAAACATAAATGCTTTTTTTCCCCCAAAACTGAAAGTATGAGTACTTCCTTTCATAAAGTCTAAATTCACTTCGAAAAATCAGTATTTCTTTATTAAAATGGCTACTAAATTAGTGTTACTTCAGAGTCATATTCAGAAATGTACATACATACATGTGTACATACACAGATTTTTGAATCTGACCCAATTAAGAAAAAGTATCAAATAAGTTTTGGGCAGTATTTGAAATGTTATATATTTCAAAGACTGGGTGATTTCTGTTTAATAATTAATCACTTTAATAAGGAAATACTTACAAGCTTAGCAGCAATAGTTTTTTTTTCCCTGTAACTAAAAAAATTAAACTAAAAAAAAAATAAATCATATACAAGGTGTTTCAGCTAATCTGTCACAAACTTTCAGGAGAGACAGAGTACACCTAGACAGCGAAAAAACACATAACAATGTATGGTCAGAAGTGCCTTCCTCGCGTGGTAGTGACTACACAAAACACAAGTCGAACAGGGAGAGAATAATACTTATTATGCTTAGTGAAGCGGAAATCAAGAAATAAGAACAAAAACAAATGATCATGAGCAGAGAAGGTGTTCAAAATTACAATTAGGATTGTGATGCAGGAACCATGCCTCATGGTTGGTTTATATTTAAGGGTACCCGTTGGATTATCACCAAGTATTTCATTTATGGCAACCTGAGTAGCTGAATGTTATGGAAACCCTGCTACGACATGATTGGTTGTAATGCGTTATTGCAGTGATTCTGACTGATGAGACAATAGATGGAAGGGCTTACTTAGGTATGGATGCTAGTTAGGAAGTATGTTGCTTATTTTGTGCTTTACACCGTAAAGTTCCTGCTGGTGTTATGATTAAACTGAAATTTCTGTACATTTTGGAATGACTGGGAAAGAAAACATTGATCGGCTGGTGTGTAAATGAAGATTTAAATGGCTTCGTTTACTTCTCCGTAAATTACGCAGCAAGATTTTAAGATTTCGAAACCAGAGCTCATATCAATACTATGGAAGGTATGTGGAGTGTAATAAAAAGGGATTTTCTAAAGAAATGCTACCAACAGTCTAGAGTAGGGGTCGCCAAAGTGGTCTATATAGACCCCTAGGGGTCTATTTAACAACAGTAGGGGTCTATCTGACTCAAGGGGTCGAATGGGGGTCTATTGGGACTCGAAGGAAAAACAGTTCTTAATACGCAAATCATACATATCTAACTGCGTATGTAAAAATTTAAAATATTTTTATAATTGACTTAATATTATATTCTTTATAGAAAATAAAATAATAAATCAGAAAACAATCTGCCCCTTTTAGGGTTTTCGTATGTATGAAATGTCGGTATTATTCATTGGATTACTTAAAATTTGGATTTATTTGTTCACCAACAAATGAAACTATTCCTATGTGTCTTATATGCGAAAAAACTTTTGGAAATGAATACACGAAACCGTCAAAAATGAAAGATCATCTTGAAAGGCTTCATTCAGATAAAAAAAATGAAGAATTACAATTTTTCAAAATACTCAAAAAAAAATTCACATGTTGACCAACTCTAAAAAGTTTTATGAAACAATCTACTGAAATTGAAAATGAAGGAGGATTAATTGCTTCGTACAAGATTTCGCTTAATATAGCAAAGAGGGGAAAACCCCACACAATCGCAGAAGAAATTGCAGTACCTGCAATTAAAGACGTCATTGAGAATTGATGAAAAAAGACTCTACTAATGTTTTAAAGTCTTTGCCATTAAGTGCAAATTCTGTAAAACGGCGTATTGACGAAATGGCCAAAGAAATAGAAAATACAGTAATTTCGGAGCTCAAAAATTGCAAGTTCTCTATACAACTTGATGAATCTGTTTTTGGCGTTTCTGCTATTCTTATGGCGTATGTTAGATATTTCAGTAAAATTAAAGGAGAAGTCATTGATGAATTTTTATTTGCTAAATATCTTGAAACCGATTTGAAGGGAGTGACAATTTTTAGATGTTTACAAGAATATTTAAATAAATATGACATTCCGCTTGAAAATATAATAGCAGTAGCCACAGATGGCGCACCTTTTATGGTAGGGCATTACCGAGGTTTTGCTACATGCCTCAAAGAAAAAGTGCCCGGTATTCGTACTATTCATTGTGTGTTGCATAGGCACAACTTAGTAGCAAAATATCTGAGTTCAGAGTTACATGAAGCTTTACAGTTTTGTATTAAATCTATTAATCAAATTAAAGCTCAACCTCTTACATCAAGATTATTTGCCAAACTTTGTGAGGAAAACAATGAGTTATTTAACCAATTACTTCTGCAGATCGAGGTTAGATAGTTGTCTAGAGGAATATGCTTGCAACGGCTCGTCAATTTATTTGACTCCACGACAGAATTTCTGAACGAAATAAATCTTGTTCTAACCAATGAACTCCAAAACAATAAGAACCATATTTTTTATTTAGCAGACTTATTTGGAAAATTTAATGACGTTTAAATAAAACTGTAAGGAAAAGATGTAACAATTATCTAAGCTTGGACAATACTGTCAGGCTTCCAAGTAAAATTAAATTTATTTAGATCTTCATTGCTACGTAAGAATTATAAGTATTTTTCAAATCTGCAACAATTAAAAATAAAAGAAGACTTGGACATATATACAAATCATTTTCAAAAATTAAGCGATGATTTTAAACTGCGCTTTGTTGATTTGGAAAACATCGACATCCCTGATTGGATTATTGCGCCATTTTCGGCACAAATTGATAACATCAACATCAACATACAAGATAAGCTTGCTGAACTATTGTCCGATCGTGAAGCAAAAACGCTTATTAAAAATTTGACAATACATAAATTTTGGACTAATATAAATATAAAGCAAAAATATGTAAAGCTTTACGAAATGGTTCAGCCATTTATGCTGGCGTTTCCAAGTTCGTATATGGTTGAAGCCGGTTTCAGTCACGTTAATTCAATTTTAACTAAAAACAGAAATAAATTAAATGTGGAGCTTCGAGGGGATTTACGGTTAAAATTGACTAATTTCGAACCCAATATAGCGAACCTTGCCAAGAAACACCAGGCACACTCATCTCATTAAGGAGTAAAAAATCTGTAGCTTAATTACCTGAAAATTACCTTTGTGGGGGTCTATGGAGATTTTGAAACATTATATAGGGGGCGATGATCAAAAAAGTTTGACGACCCCTGGTCTAGAGGATATTTTTCATTTTTACTTTTGTGAATTAATGTGGTAATGGCAGTATACAGATTCGAGTTTAGATAATTTTAAATAGTTTTCAGATACTGCTCTGTGTGTCATACATAACGAAGAAACAGAAATTTTTAAATATATCGATATTTCCTTTTTTTACTGTGTAGATTAAATAACACGTATTTCATTCTCATGTTATTTCTGTGCTTGATTTAAAATGTAGTTTATTGAGATTATGTATTTTTGTTTTAATTTTTTTTTATTGCATTATGTTTTGGATGCCATTTTATTGGGGAGGGCATTGGATGTAAACAGGTATGGTGCCAAAAAATCACCAATTTTCCCCAAGGGATACCCTGAAATATATTTTTAACCTACATATAATAAAACATGTTTTATCACAATATTCATGTCCTTGCTTTTTGTGTCATCACTACTGTGCCAAGAAAGCGTTTCTGACCATGCATTGCTATGATTTTACATCATGTAAGTGCACTCTTATCTGTCCTGAAAGTTTGTAACCTATTTGCTGATATATATACATGTATACATATAATAAACTCTTTATAGTTCTCATATGTAATACATACTAAACAATACATAGTACCATATATATCTATACTCATAATAGCAAAGTGTACTTTACACTACGATACTTACTTATGATAATAATTTCAGTTTAATATTTATACTGAGCATACAATCACAGCTAATTTTGGAAAACTGATGATTTCACTTACAAAATATTTGTTAAAATATACATAAAAAATAATAATAATCGTGCAGAGAAAAAAAAATCATTTCAAATAGAAAGTAAATTGGCATTTACTTTCTATTTGAAATCTAAAGTTTGGTACCTGCAATATATTTCTGTTGGTTATACTTTGTAATTCAAACATATTCACAGATAAGTATATTAATATTTCAGACTGATATTTCTTTCAAATAATTCCAACATGTTTAATTGATAATTACGTAACTTACTTTAATTTAAAGTAAAAATAAATTTTGAAAACTTTCTAAATTGGACAAAACTTAAGAATAAATAATGACCACCTAATCTCTTTTTCTTAGTTATAAAATTTTTAATCTCTTGAATTAAAATACATATGTAAAGAATTATCAATTCTGTATAAGTAAATGCAAAATTTGGTAAAATCCTAGTATACCGCATGGCCTTGACGCGATTTTGAAAACTGTCGCCAACACTGAAATGACTCTTATCTTGTTCATAATAAATACAGCGTTTACTGCCTCATCATAATGTCGCCAAATCCTGTGTGTACCGTATGCTAGGATTAAACTCAAAATTTTGTTATACAGTGTTCGTGCACTAGAGGAAAATTACTAGAAATTATCTTCATCATGGATTGCAGATGCTTATCAGTTTATCTGGGTCCTTTTTTTACTAATTTCAACTTTGAAGAAACGCTGTTCACATAAATGCATTTCCAAACAAAGCAATAATCCTTAGTGCAAAAATTCATAATGAAGCATTTGTATTTTTTGACAATTACTCGTAACAGTTAATCAAATATATATTTTTAAGGCTTTGAATAAGATCTAAATCATACAGTAAATTAATTAGCTCAATTTATAGATTTTCTGATGTATTGTTTACATTTGTTTTTAATGGTAATGAAAATAATGTAAATTTGGGCTTCAAATAATTAAAATCTTGAAGTTTTGCAACAAACACATCACCAACTGTAGTTGCAGGCCAATTAAACTTGCTCGGGGCTGCATGCAGCCCATGGATTGCCAGTCCGAGACTAGGTTTACAAGAAATGGTAACCAAAGATGAGAAAGGCAGAGGGAAACAGCAGAGAAAAATTCAGTTCCAACTTTTCACAAAGAGACGGCACTACACCATACCAACACTAATAATCAGAGTAATTAGAAGCAGTTTGTTAGCAGGCAAGTTTTCTATGACATGCTAGAAGGTAATGAATGGTCAATGAAAAATACCTTCATTACTGTTTTCAGTGCCACTCTGATTGTGACCATCACTCTCGATATACTTTTCTATCCCCTAACAGTGAAAAACTGCCCTAAATGTTTGCTTTTTGCTAAAAAATTCTCACTCCAGTTGAAATTTCATTGTTATATTCATTTATTATATTTTTACAAGTTTTTGAAATCGTTAGACCGTCCTGTAGACAAACATCCAACAGAGCTTCAATAACTCAAACTTTCATAAGTAATAATTTTTGATAGGTTGAACCTAAATGTTGGAACTTGATAGTCATAATTAGTACTAACTTTCCTTTAATTTTAGATTACTCAAAATTTATTTCAGCCATCTTTGATTTTTGACTGCACATATTTGTTTTCTAAAAAAATATTTAGTTTTTAGATATACATACATTTTGATTTATGAATAGTAATAAAGTAATCACATGATACACAATTATAACTCATATAGATGAAAGATGTTTTCGTTCTCATCAAATGATGTTAACTTTTGGAAATTATAAGATTTTGCATTATATCAAAACGGTTTCCATCTGGTTGCAATACTAATTTTTTTCCTTTATCAGTCTCTACCATTAAAAAACCATAATCGTCAAGTCCCACAACAGTTCCCTCTTCAGCTGAAGATGAAAGTGTAACTCGGTGACGGTCATGCATCCAGTACTTATAGTAAAGTGTTTTAAAGGCTTCAGGTCCTGATTTTTCAAAATCTTGCACTAGGTTCTCCATTTCTGTTAATGTACAAGCAATCACTTGTTCATTTTCAAGCAGTGGTAAACTAGCATCATGCAGAGCATTGTGATGTTTGATTATATCATTTATACATGTAGTCGGTCGACTGTTATTGACATTTATACCACATCCACTATATACATGCGCTACGTTTCCTTGTATTGTTGTATGAGCTATAACACCACCAAGTTTCTTGTCCTTACCGTAATATATATCATTCGGCCATTTAAGACGCAAATCCAAATTCCCAAAAGCTGATATTTTTTTTATGCCATGCACAATGGCTAAAGATGAAAGGTGTTGCAATATAGACAATTTCTGACCAAGTTCAGAAGACAGAGATAATGAAAAATGCAATGTAAACATTGCACATCCTTCAGGACTGATCCATTTATTGTCACTGCGACCTCGCCCTCCTATCTGACGTCTAGCTATAACAGTTAAACCTTCATAGTCCGAGAAATATTCACTAGCGATCATCGTTGTGGTAATCACAGGAAAGAAAACAACAACTCGACCGAATATTTTTGTGTTCAAATGGGAAAAATATAGAATTTTGTTAAACAAAACAGACTCCTCTGAACCATCATCAGACTGAAGCGATAATTTTAAGGAATCTGAATGTGTACTATCAGTTTCATCTGTCTTAAGGTCAGACATTTTAATACTTATATCTCTGACTTTTAGAGAATCTATAATCTTCTTTAAACAAGGCTCATTTTGAGAGATTATATACCCCGAAGTCGGTTGCATTATATTTGAAGAATTTTCTTCTAAATCTAATTCTGTGGTCAATATAGCCTTCAATATAAACA
This sequence comes from Stegodyphus mimosarum, assembly GCA_000611955.2. Taxonomy (NCBI): domain Eukaryota; kingdom Metazoa; phylum Arthropoda; class Arachnida; order Araneae; family Eresidae; genus Stegodyphus; species Stegodyphus mimosarum. The sequence goes on from KK112454.1 coordinate 546,355, forward strand.
AACAATTTTCATCATACTGCTTTCTTGAAACAGCATCAGAAAAGTGCAGATTACACGGCTCAGTACCTAAATGCAGCTCAGAAATTATGGCTATTCCTTTCCCAAAATTTGATCTGAATATAACTGGAGCATTATTATTATCGTATGCAAGCACTTCCTGCTTTGAAACACTATAGCGAAATTTTCCTTGGTACACTGATAACTCCTTGCTATGCCGATATTTAATTTGAATCCAATTTTCATCATGTAGCTTTTTATCACAAACAGCACCAGTTAAATTTGAATTAAAGCTTGTGCAAGAGATTATTAGTTTTCCTCCATTTTCAACATAATCCGTAAAACATTTCGCTAAGTCGTTCGATATATTTTCGCAGCATACAACTAATAAAGCAGTGTTTTCTTTCCACGGCGTATTAAATACTTGCGCTTTAGTCAGCTGGTAAGTAATATACTTATCCACATGCAGACATAATTGAAGTTTATTTTTTACCTTCTTGTACAATTCGAATGCATTATCATCTGTATAAATAAGTACGTTAGGTGATTTTATATCACTCAAATTTTGTGCTGTAGAACTCATGTTGGCAAATAATTTTAAAACCAAAGACGATCGAATTACTAAACGTTTACTTGATGAAACAGATAACCACAAGTTCGTAAAATATACGTTAACTGAAAGTAATAAAAATTTCCTAAACATCTAGCTGGTAACAAGCTTTTAAATTCCGATACCTCTTCGGTATTTATTACATTTCTCACAAATGCTTCAGCTCATTCATATACAAGGATTTGTGGCGCCATCTATAGGTTAATATTTAAGCTACTTTATCAAATAAACTGCTAAGCAACTCATCTTTTAATATACGGAAATAATTATTAAAATACTCTTCCAAATGAAAAATATTACTAAAAAAATTAGCCAAAATTAGAATCAAATATTATCAAATTCAGTTTAGTCTAAGTCAATAAAACGTATCCATACCTTGCAACCTTCGCAAGTTATTACTCCGTAGTGAACGCCAGATGACTTGTCTCCACAGACTTTGCATGGAATAATTTCTATCTGAGCTGGAATATAAAAAAATCATATTGATTTATTAAATCCAATTTAACATACTTTACGTAACACAACATATATTGAATACATAAAACTGATTTGTTAGCATCATTGATTTTATTACAACACTAGCCGCAGCCCTCGTGGCCTAATGGATAAGGCATCGGTCTCCTAAACCGGGGATTGCGGGTTCGAGTCCCGCCGAGGGTAAATGAGTTTATTTTTAAGTAAATTTTTAAATATGAGAGTACTCCACATACATATATGTCCTGCAAGTGATTTTTTATTTTTTTGCGTATAAATGATAAGAATGTCGTAACCTTTTTAACTTGTGCCAAACATGAGAAAATAACTTTTACATTCCGTACAGCATAATTTTTTCATCAATAATTTATTATTTAGCATTAATTACTATTAAATTTTTAGTTTATTTATTATATTATTTGGGTTTTATTCAAAAAAATCTAGTAACGCAGCCATATATAAATACCTAATAATCATAGTAGGAATAACGCTGTTCTAACGTCAATAATATATTTGTTACAAACAACACACGCAGTTCAATAATTTTATTTTTAAGAACACAAATGTTTTCAAATTTTCAGTAGCGTCTTCGTAACTTGATCGTCGATGCTCAAAATAATAAATAAACAGATTAAAAGAAAGAAAACTACATTCTGAAGAATTCAATATGACATAAAAAGGGTTTACAATTTGAAAATTTTTAAAAAGCAATTCTACATTAATTACGAAACATATGGCTTTAGAAACATCTTTCGTTAATTACACCAAACCTGTAAATGTTCATACAAATTATCATGTGTTTTATTTTATATCTTTCAGATACGTTACTTAAAAAAGCCAAATACGAATTTAAACTATTAAAAACTGCGTAAATACTTTTTAAATCGCTCAGTTTGTTAATCAGTAACATAATGATTAAACTTGAAAGATAATTTAAAGATTTTACGCTTTATTAATTTGGAAGTCAAATAACAAAAATCAGCATTATATTTAGGTTGTTTGACTTCTGATTTAATATTTGTTCGGCGTGTTATTTTACTTTAATATTACGCTTTGTCGAACGGTAGCACATATAAGATTTTAATTTTTCGTAGAAGCAACAAAATCGGTCAATTTGTTGATCAATAAACAGAGTAATTAAATCAAAAAGATAAACTAAAGGACCTTATTTTATCCTTTGCCAAAGTTCAACACACTGAGAATACTTTTTAAGCGCGAAGAACGGTTTTACATTAAATGCAGAAGTGTAGTATTTTTATCGAAGAACGGTTTTACGTTTCATGCAGTAGTAACACGCTTCTAAATTCTTTCCGCTGATCTTATTCATCAGTTTTGCAATGACAGGATTTTTATATATTAAGTGAAAATAATGCACCACCTTCTATGTAAAAAGCATGAAACATTCATTTACTCAGAAGGTTTACAAACAATGTAATATGTTCTATAACCTGTACAATATTCTACGGATTTATTTTGCTAACAAAAACAACCCAACCGCATCTGTTATATAAATTTCCGCCACTTTATTGCCCCAAATGTATATATTTTAAATAAAATGAAACACATTTATTTTACATAGTCACGATAATATGCAGAATAAACTTTAGAATTATTCCAGATATAATTTTTAAACCCTTTTCTCTAGGATATCCTTTTCTCTCTTTAGGATGATAACTGAAGAAAAATATTTATTAAGTTCTTAGTCTTCAAATGAATAAGATCTAAACGTAATGAAATAAAAACAAAAATAAATAAATAAAATAAAAATAATTCACATACTACATGCTTCCCCCCCTATTTGAAGCTTACTTTTATTGCATAATAAATGAAAGAATTCTTTCGGTTGTTCTAAGAACTACAAGTTCGTGCTACAGATGATGAATGGTATTATAATTTCAATGTAAAGATCTGTTTATTTACTAGAATAACTCAACATCAATGAAAGAAATGCACACCGAATTTTGATAATTAGCGTCAGCGTCTAATTAAGAAGAAAAGATTTTATCGCAAACTTGAAACAATAATACCTTTCGAAGATATTCAAAAACGGCCGAAACTGATTTCATTCATAAATAATAGACTGCTACTGTTTGACAGCAATAAAGCAAAAATGTTACGCAAAATTCAAACATCGGTTTAAAACAGATACCTTTTAAATGTTCTGCAATAAAACAAGCATGAAATTAGACATTTTTGTTCTAAGAGAAACTGTTAAAAGCATTTTGCATGGATATATTCCACGTCTAACACTATTTTACTATTAGTACGTAATGAAAAACTATATATTAACAAAGGCTAATTAAAGAAGTTTTGAAAATCTCACGATGTCTCTTTCCCGTTGCTAGATATGCTAACCATGTACTGCGTTTTTTGAAGGTAATGTATCTGAATCTGCAATTTAGACAGCTATGGCTTTTCATATTTGTACATAGTGGGTGGAAGTACCTAATACACTTTGTTATAGCGAGTGAGAGAAGACTCTCTATTACTATACGATAGATAAGTGATTAAATTTTGAATACTTATATATCAGCCAATACCCACAGATACATGCCAAGAATGTATTGATGTCTTTAAGCGATGAAACACATATTTTCGACGCCAGCAAATAAATAAAACAGGTTTTTTTTTTTTTTTTTTTTTTTTTTTTATTTTTAAATTTTCGCCGGATATTTTCCGACAGTCACCTTCAAAATCATTTTCCGCAGTTTGTTTTTGCCACAATATGAACTCGTAAGACTTCCCTCGAACCACTTTCCCGTTTAACCCATTGACGGCTGTTGTTGACATTATATTTCCATTGCATGTTTTCCGTCATTTCTGAACATTTTCATTACTACAATTTTTTTAGCAAAATACCAACTGGAAATGATGGACTGCTTCTGTTTCATTTCTTTGTAAATTATTTGTGTTAAGCCATGAAAAAAGACCGCATATAACGAAGAAACGGAGATTTTGATCGACTGGCTACATGTCGCTGCTGTAGCACTGGCAACACAATACTTGAAAAACTTTTCAACACTATTTCCCTGCATAAAAGCCAGACTTCGTGACAAATAATTTCTGGGCGTTTTCAACATTAAAAAGGCAATTACGAGCTTCAGTTGAAGAAGAAAAAACGCCACGTTTGCATTGCAGATGAGGATGTCATAAAACAGTTCTTTCACGGTTTTTGAATCATTTGTAACATGCTATGAAAAGTTTAATTTAACGTGAAGAACTTACATTTGAAAACAAACGGACAATCATCTGAGCAAACGCTCAAAACTTTTCAACTAACAAAAATATATGAAACAGAGATAAGCCAATCTAAAATATATAATTAAGTGGAGGGAAAGAACTTTTAAACTAAAAATTTTAAACAAGACTCTATCGAATTCGGACGCGATTGAAACTGATCCATCTTTTTCAGAAGCTAAAAACTGTCTCCTGAAGATGGTCTTCAAAATTGCTAGAATTTAATTATAAATTTTTATCTTTCTTCCCTTCATAGTTTTATATAATCTTACATGCAAATTTTAATCTTTTAGACTTTTGCCAATTCGCAGAATCAGACTTTTCACGAATCTGAGTGTCATTTGTTAGATCACACGCAAAGCTATTTTGTAGAATAAATATGCAAAGACGCTATACTATTTCTACTGTACAAGAAGCTCCCATTTTTCCAAAGAGGTAAGCATATCCAGAATTTTTTTTACATATTTTTCTTTGAATTAACGAGCATTTAAATAAAAATGCCTAAAGATTTTTCATACTTTCATTCATAAATAAATATCTGTATAAAATGCAGTTAATTAATAAATTATAATTCAAAAAAAAGTAGTGTCTTCTGATAAGAGATAGATAAAGCGCCAAATACAGTCGCCCTACTCGTTGAAAACTTCCTCCATCAAAAAAGAACGACTTCATGAATATTAAAGCTACAACCCCCTTCCCCGTCCATCGATGGAATTATGTCGTTGGCGGGAACGATCATTCTGCTTCCTTTCTTTTCGAAACTGTGTGATGCAGAAGCTTCCGGTATTTTTTTTAAATATTTATTTATTTAATTTTTATTATATTTTTTTTTCCCTTTCCGTACAACAGGTCAGTTGGAAAAATGGCCACCGCTTCCTACTTTTCACGCAACATTAATTCGATCACGAGACGACAGTTTTTACCGTTTACTTTACCAGGAGATCACGTTTTTTGAGCACGTTTTGTTCTTGTTCCTTCATCATAAGTAGTCTCTTCTCTCAGCATCCTCTACAGCAATTTAGGAAATTTTATAACTTCCACAATATCCGCTACTTTTTTTTTTTTCGCAAAGATTACACAGCAGTTTCCTGCTATCTAGTATTCTTACTCGAACAATTTCTGCAGCATTCTAAGGAGCATAAACAAAATAAAACTCTTCCTTTTTGGAGGCACAGAAAATAAAATGTCTCTGGAAACGACATTTATTCTGCACTTTACTCCACCGATGGTTTTTAAGTTGATTTTAGGGCCAGGTAGCCGTAAATGGATCTCATATGATTTAATCAGTTTAATTCTGAAGCATAATCGATTATGGTTTCCCAGATATAAGGAAGTAATCAAGTTCTGTTGTTGCCAAATAACAGATACAAAACATTCAAAGCGAGGAGCATTATTTCCTCATTCTTGAAACAAATGTACCATAAAAATTTCATTTTTCTCACTCTAAAAAATGGCATTCCTCGTTTTCAGTTCTATTAATGTTCTTAGCTTATGGACTTCCCTTTACACGCTATATAAGGATATTTTATTGTCATTTTCTTTCAATTAGATAGCTGTTTCTAAAACTTAATTTGCTAAACAAAAATATCAAAAAACAAATCCATAAATTTTCAGTCGTAGTTATACTGTATTCTTTCATAAGAAAACAAATGAAGAAATTATAAAAAATTTGTCCATCTAATCCATCTGAAAATTCCTACGTAATAATAATAGTACCAGCGTTAAAAGTAATTGTAAGTGACGCAAAACAAAAATGTTTTTAATTCATAGTTTTTATTTTTTAAACTTTTTATTTTATTTTATTAAAAACAAAGGAATTGTCCAAAAAAATATAAGTGGCAGTTACATCCTTTTTTTTACTCTTCCCGAAAACGGAAACAAAATGCTATTAAGGACATTTAAAACTCATGATGTAATTTTTTAACAATTTTTAACGTCTTGTTTCCAATTTGGATAGAAACGCTGTTGTATTCTTAAGTGACGATGAATTACGACTTCTCTTAAAAATTCTAAAGTTTCCTAGAAGAATTATAATCCTTATTGCAAGGCAGAATAGTTACGACTTTTATCTCCAACTTATCGATTTTTACTTGACAAAACAGTTTTTTAAATAAAACCACCGAAACAGACAGCAATATAAATATCATCATACGTCTTACTAAATGAATGAGTACAACTCCATTTTGAACCACAAAGTGGGCTTTTTCCTTTCTATTTGGAACTTCTACTAGGCAGGTCCAAGTATTCTAGCAGACTATCAAGGACGGTCGTCCTATCCGTAATCGAACAAGACAGAATTCATCATGCAAAGTCTACACTACGCGGTCTAAGTTTTTTCAAGTCAGTAAAAGTACAGAACGAAAAATAAGAAAAGACAGAAAATTTTAAATAGCAAATGTAAGGAAAATGTTGTATTTAAAATTAGGGAAAATTCAGCTTTAGACTAACACTGGATCCGTAGAAAAGTTCTGCGTATTTTGAAAAAGATTAAATACAATCCCTACAATATATTTTTACTCGCAGAAATTATTCTGCGAGTAAAAAGCACGTGTAACAATTTGAAAAGTTTAATAAAATAAAATGTAAAATGCGTTCACACAGCGAGCAATTCTTCTCTATTTTGGGGGGAACAGATTTTATATTACGCCCAAAGGGGAGTTTTTTTTAACGTTTTTATGTGTTACCTTTATTTATTAAATATCATGTTCTTCGCATTTAAACCATGAAATTCAATTCAACAGCAATATCGCAAAATAATTTAAAAAGAGCATATCTTTAGAATTTCCGATACACAGTCTCGCGCACTGAAAATATCTTTTGCAGTACAGTGCTGCTGTTGCTCGCTTTGAAATCGTCCACTTAATTAATAAAAACTCGTTAAAGTTTTACAAAATATGAAATAGATAATAAAACAAATTCCAGATTAGGGCTTCCAGATGACGAAATCGTTGAGTTTGTTAATCAAAAATTCTTTAATTTTTCACAAAATATAAAACAGATAATAAAACAAATTCCACACTTGGGCTTCCAGATGTCCATATTCGAGTCGAGGACTACGTTATTCAAAATTTGATGTCTCTAGGTACTGTTGTTTTTTCACAGTGCAAGAAACATACATACATTCATGCAGTCTTCATTACTTAATTTCTTTAAATATAATGCAGGGTTCTAACATTTGGTGGCAACAATTTGAAAAGTGAAATGCCGTTTTATAGTGGACGACGCAAAACGCCAAAACGAAATGAAACAAAAAACGAAATTAATAGCCCTTCTGGGCAAATTGCTCCTTGGGCTACAAATAATAAAATATTATTGAATAAGCTGTAAAGGACTAGGATTGGATTAAAAATACCAACCAAAACTTATCTTGTGACAAAAATTTAATAATTTTCGTCTTACGTTTGTTTTCAGTTGAACAGTTAAAGGAAAGCATAATTAATTACCTTAACTTTTAACAAATGACCATGTAAATTATTTTACTTTACTGATTAAATGCTTTGCGCGCGCACCTCTGAGTGTGTAATGCATTTACCGACGCTAAGAGTTTAGAGTTAATGAAAATGTACTTTGCTAGTTAGTATCGGTTCAATGGCTAACGAAGACATCCTCCTTTCGAGTAAAAAGAGATCTATTTATTCCAAACGCTTTTATGGATCATCATTGTTTTTCAGAGAATGATGATCCTTAAAACGCGCGTATCCTCGTGTAGGCGCAAATGAACTAGTAAATCGATTACGCATTCTTTACCAAAAGTAATTAAATAGCTTCTACATTATTTGAAAGATTTAAACTAACGTTTTGCAAAACATCCGCGAGATATCGCTAGGAATTCACATTAATGAGTGGAGGGAATTAGTTGAAATTTATTATATATGGCTTGCATTCTTTTTCAGTTCAAAAAAAGAAAAAAAAAAGAATATGAGATTATTTTATCGTCGTTGAATTACATAGATTTTCTCTATCCCCTCGCCAAAGTCAGGAAATATAAGAAATCAACTCTGCTTTCGCTGGGATTCGAATTACAGCCCGTCCTCTTGCTAGGTGGGCTTGCCATACACTTGCATCACAAGAATACGCCCGGGGGGAGTGCGACAATTTTTTACAAAGTAAATTTTTACAAAGTTTAAGTCATTTTTACTTTAAAATGGGGAAAGACTGAAAATATTACTGCAGATTACATAATTTATTATCATCAGTAGGATAGAAATTTCAACCTTGTTGGGAAAATGCCCGAGAGGATAATTAAAAAGTATGCAAAAAATTAGATATAAATAAAAAAAATAAATAAAATCTGAAAGAGTTTAGATTTTAACGATCAAGCAAAAGGATCTGTTAAGGTTCTTTACGCTCTCGCTGAGCTCATACCAGTCTTCTGTTGCACTCACTTTTGCTTGCTTTATTGTTAAGCACCATTTTCTTCGCCCTTACGCCATATGCAATTCAAATGCAAAATCACAAAAAATTTAAAAGCAGTATAGCAGCATACATTTAGAATTCCCAATGCAGTGCAGAACGTGTTGGCATACTTTTTTTATTTTATTTTATTTTATTTTCAGTCTTTTCTTAGTTTATCCTATCATTGCTCAGTTTTCTTAGTAAGATGTCTTACAAAACATTTTTTTTTTCTTTTTGTTATTAACGTTTTGTGTACTAACATTTTTTTAATTAAATATCACGTTCTTCGCACTAAAATTCGATTCAACAGCAAAATCACAAAATCTTTAAAAAATAGCACTTTAGAATCTTCGACAGACATTCTCGCGATGAAAATATTTTATTCTGTACAATGTTGCCACTTCTCGCTTTCAAATCGTTGAATTTGTTAATAATAAAAAATTCATTAAAGTTTTACAAAACATGAAATATAACATTCGAAATTCAAAATTCGAGCTTCTAGGTGCCCATGTTCGGGAAAAGAACAACGTTATTCAAAATTTAATGGCTCTAGACGCCGTCTTTTTTTCATAATGCGATGAGCATGCATACAAACATGCAGATCCTTCTTTATTTAATTTCTTTAAAGAAAATACAGGGCGATAGTATTTGGTGGAAACAATTTCAAAAGTGATTCGCCATTCACAGTGGATGACAAAAAATCCCATTCTGAGACTAATACCCCATTCGGCATAACACTATCTATTGACTTCAAGGGCAAACTATTTGACAGTTTAAAAAATCTTAAGAATCAGAGCCAATGCAATTTCTTAAAATAGTAATATTTATTATACCACACTGGAAAGCAAAAATATGTGCATAAATTGTGAAAAACCTCATTCACTGAAATTTGACAAAATGCCGTTAAAAATCCTTTATTTTTTGTTTCTAAAAAATTAATGCAATAAAATACAAACTTGATAAAATACATATAGTACCGCAGACATTTAATAAAATCAGAATAATTCGTTACAAAGCACGAAGCAGGTGGTACACGATAAAACAATAAGCGGGCACCATGTTAAAAATTTGGAGCACAAAATCTACATCTTTCTCCAGCTGGCAAAGAATAGGAAGAAAAGGAAAAATTGGTGTTAATTAGGTAAGACATAAAATGCTACACTTTATTTCTCAAAACAGTGTAATTTTATTATTACCAGCTATTAAAAGGTTTAATATAAATACTATTGGATGGATGATTTTAATTTCATTCTTCCACGCCTGGAAGTTGTCTGCATCTGCGCTGCGCTGGCGGCAGACGACATCACACCTCTCTGATTAGTATGTTTCCCACATATATACTATATATATATATATATATGTAAGATATAAGAAAATACGATAGCTGCTTTAAAAACTAATTAACAATCTTAAAATTAACATTCTAAATTTGGTGATCTCCCCTTTAATTCATCTGTTCTTCCGAAATCGAGATCTTTCGACGTTACGTAACGCTGCTTGAAAAGTGCATACCAAAACTAATATTAACCAATCATATCTGTCTCTAGAATCGCACCTGCTCTGGTATAAATACTCTGGTGAGCTAATTACAATAAACCTTCTCTATTTTTACTCCCTTACATTTCGCCGATTGATGGCGGCTATGTGAAATTCTCATTCAATTACTTTGATTCCAGCCTCTTCATCCTTTCGTTGTTCCTGATATTCCATTATCTGATGATGAGTAAAAGCGCGTTGTCGCGTGTTGACACTCTTGTCTCATTCGAATCAAGTCAAGACGTCAGCTAATAACTCCTCGCTTTGCTTCCCCGTGTCTTAATTCTAAGAACCAATGTGCATAGCAATTTGCCATCTTTCATTATGATTGAATCATAGAAATGTATCGGATTTCATTATGATTGGATAAACCATCTATGGAGGTAATTCATCTGTAAGCCTTTATACTCAGCTACGACGACTGCAAACTAATTCCTCCTTCCATGCTCATCGAAATCATCACACACATATATATGCAATGCGTTTCTAATAAGCAGGTTTAATGTAACATATGTAAGTATTAAGTTTTTACTATAAGTGACATAATGGACATGTTAATCAGGGGAGGATTGTATTTCAGCAAAATGAACTAACTAATAAGCACATTACTACTTTTAGAGAAAGAAATTATTAACAGAAAGACTAATTAAAAGAAAAACTAATTAAAATTTTATTCCAAACAATTAAGTAAATTTAAAATATTACCTTAAATATACATATGGGTCTAAATTATCTCTAAACCAGCCATAACACGAAAATTACCAATCAAGATGAAAGACCAAAAAATTATCCGGTTCTCTGAAAATTATCTTTATAAAAATTAAACGTAAAGAAGAAAGAAAGCTGTCTTCACAAAAAGACAAAAATTAAGATGCAAATTATAACTCATTCTGGTTCCGGGTCGGTGGACATAATTCTGTATTCCTCAAAATCTGACCGTTTTCCTTATTTTTTAACCACTTCTCCTTTTACAAAAACAGATAAATTAAAAATAACACAAATGAATAACTAAACAGTGTTAGCTAACGAAAAGATGCTACAAAGAATGCATTCCACATCAATCCGTCGGTGACGCATATGCTTTAAAATTACAGTTATCGATGTGGATGAAGACAATATAAATAATAAGCAAATTTGAATGCTCGAACGCGGGGTGCAAGGAATAAGTTTCTCAAGACCAACGATTTTACCCTTTTCGCCATCAATCTCTCCCAGTTGTTCCAGAGTCGAAAAGCCCAGGCTGTTTTCTTTCTTTCTTCCTTTTTTTTTACCTCAACACCCCCACCTCCTCACTACGGCGTAGTAAATTTGGTTGGAGAACGTGACCAGACCCAACAAGGCCAGAACGTCTCTTTCAGTGAGGACAACTTCCTGAATAACGGCCCAGTTGTCCGCCTCCCCAGCAAAAAGCGCACCCATCGGCTCGGGAATTACCGTTGCCACCCCTTCAAAGCGGAAAAAAAAAATACTGTACCGCAGAACTTACACCTACACTTTTTAATACAAAATTAATAGCCAAATGGTTACAAATAGTAAAATGAAAATGTTTTTATGGAAGTAAACACGACCATGATGCGGGTAATGTAAATATTATGCAAATGCCGCGAAATTAGCGGGATAAAAATATTTCAACGTTTAAAGTATGCACATATTCGGGACAGATGTAATTTCCTTTCCAGTTTCATTTGAATTGTATTGGCAACGCCAAGATATTTATTACGATTCTTGTCACGAAGATATTCTACTGCGGACAAATGATTCCTTTCTTATTTATTTATTTTTGTTTTTTCAATTAACATTATTTAGCAAGAAGAAATAGGTAAATCTGAAGCTAAACAAACTATTTCATTTTGGCTTAATTACGACAAACATCATTTCTCTACAATATAGAAGCATTATTCTAAAAATATTATTCCACATTTACAATGAATGTACTCATTGTTCGAAATGTAAAATATTTATGCACTCGTTGAAAAAAAAATATTCATAGTGTGTGTTTACAAGGAATTATGTTTAGATATTGTCATGTATTATTAATGTATTATGTAAGATATTGTCATGTACCGACCTTTGGCCTTTCTATAATTAATTATTTATGAGACTGTTTCGATGGTATAAGCCTACACAAACAGACAAACACCATTAACATACTTTTAGACCAGTAATAACCGCTATTGATACTTAACAGAATGTGCACGTGTTAGGTTAATTACATTAGAAAAAATAAAGAAGAAAAAACGAATAAAAGCTGCCTGTAAAGCTAGACCTGTGAATTTTCCTCGGAAATTGATTCATATTTATGTTATACTTTATTTATGACAGTATAAATAAAAACAAGAAAAGTATGTTAATATAAATGGAAACAGCTACCAACATAACAGCCAGTTCTTTCACCATTGTCGATAGAACTATGAAGAAAAATACCGGTATTCCGTAACTTTATTCTTTAGGGTCAACGGTAACGATTCCGTACACTTAAGATACTATTTATGCGCGAAAAGAAATAATATGCATTTATACCCGGCACTGAATTTTAAGGAACGTTGGAAAAGAGAAAGGCGGGAGGGGTAAAAAAAAAAAAAAAAA
>KK112454.1:559210-588042 GCA_000611955.2 Stegodyphus mimosarum
AAAAAAAAAAAAAAAAAACTATAACTTTCAAAGAAAAATTCAGCACTAATTTTTTTAAGCAATATAATGCCAAGCGATAAAACTGAATTTTTATTTTTGAACAGAATGAAAACATAACTCGAAAAGAAACTCAAATTTTAAAAGCTCCAGTGTTCGCTCCGCTGTTTCTTTTTAGGAACGCAAAATGGTACAGAACGGAAAATACCAAATCATCAAAAAAGTATACATTACCATTAAAAAAAAAAAAAAAAAAAAAAAAAAAAAAAAAAAAAAAAAACATTTTGTGTGTTACCTTTATTTGTTAAATACCATGTTCTTCGCACTTAAACCATAAAATTCAGTTCAACAGCAATATCGCAAAATAATTTTAAATTGAGCCTATCTTTAGAAATTTCGGTACAAGCTCTCACGCGCTGGAGATAAAAATGTTTTTCTGTACAACGTTGGTATTGCTGGCTTTGAAATCTTTGAGTTTGTTAATGAAAAATTCGTTAAAGTTTTAGAGAATATTGTTACGAATTTCACATTTATTTGGCTATTTATTTAGAATTGTAATTAAAATTACTTTTTATTTTCCCGTGTAACGCAGACGATTTTTGAAGAGAAAGCTATGTCAAATAATAATAATAATAAGCAGTAAATTGAAAAGTGAAACAACGCAAAATGCCAAAACGAAATTAATAGCTCTTCTGGACAAAATGCCCCTTTAGGCTAATGATTTCAACTATTTTAAAATATTTTGAGGAATACTAATTTTAAAAGCGTAAAAAAATGAAAAGATTCGCAAGGTGAAGTTTTAAAATATTCTCATTCTTCATATTTCTTTTCTAAAGATATGTTTTCATTAAATTTTAAAGATGCTTATTAACTAGTAGACTTTTTTGCAAAGTGCAAGCGACTCCGACATTTCGCGCTGAACAATCGGTTAGTCTCCTGACATTTAAGCAGGCAGATGCTGGTAACCCCAGCTCCGCGTGAAAGATCTGGTTTTCTGATGTTTCATTTACCGCTACGCGAACCGGTTTCGTTATTCATGCCTTAAATTCGTTTTGCTGTTTTTTTCCCCCTTTCCTGATCGCATGGTAGAGAACCTCCCAACAGACGATGCCCGCCAGATTCCGAATTCCGCAAGGCCTGGCCTTGCTTCCAGAAATCCCCGCTTTACCTTCGGCGCATTTTTATTTATTTATTTATTTAAAATTTATATTTCGACTGTTTGGCATTCGATTTCGGCGATTTTTTCTCTCCTTCGTTTTTGTGAAGTTTAAAAAACCAGTCGTGAGAGTCGCCATTTTGTCTTTCCCCTTTCTGGAATGATTTGCGTAACTGATTTTTAGTCGACTATATATTCGGATAATTTCTAAACGTTGCAAAAGTAAGATTTTGCATTTAATCAATCACATTACTAATTATTTTTTATACTTTTGTATTCTATTAACGTTCTAATTACAGGAAAATTGTAATTGCTATAGTATAAATAAATATAACTAATGGAGGAAAAAATTCAATGCATTTTTTCTGGCATGTCCTCAATGCTGAAAATTTACGTTACTTAACACACATACTGTCCCTGAATAAATTCCTTGTGCTTAACATTTGCAAATCTGTTCTCTGGAATGCTATTTTAAGTGCATAACTACACAAAAAGTATTATGAATTTTTAAATTATATAATTTTCATTTATTGTTACCACAACAAAAAATAACAGAAATACCTGTCCCCCCCCCAAAAAAAAACATCTAGATAACTCTTACACTAAAGCTACAAAGCTTAAAAAAATGCGAGCGAAAATGACGAAAGAACAGTTTAGGTTAGGTTAACTGGTTTAAACACAGTAAAGTGTTTCAACACGAGGACTATCTGCAGGCAGCCTTGCCTAACAGAAAGTAAGCTTTCATAGAAGGATATAAGGGAATGTTACCCATTAAGAAAGTCACAAAAATGCCCGTGAAACCAACCCGCTCACCAGGACTCAAACCTTTGCTAAGCTACCAGCATTTAACGGTTTTAATCGCTCGGCTATTTGTGAGCATGGCGAAAGAAGAGTAAATATTATAGTATTCGAATAATATTAATGTATTACTTTTTCACTGAAGAAATGACTTAAAAGATAAGTTATCAGCCAAATAAAATTTGAGATAAATAAGTTACTACGTGAAGCAGACGCATGATTTCATTCTCATAACCAGCATGAGCTTGTTCCAAAGATAGTAAGTATTCTTTTGTCGCGAACCGATGAAATCATTCCTTCACTGTGCTGCAGAAGACAGTTTTCTCACTCATCAATCGGCACAAATTTTCCCGAACTAGAGGCCGAGCGACTGATTTACCCCCCGAGAGGAAAGGAAAAAAAAACCGTCCGCATTTTGATGGAGAACGCTCCCGGTAACGGATCCGAAGTCTCCCAACCCTCTTCCCCGCTGCCCAACGGTATGGTGGTTAGTGCGCTGACTGCCGTACCGAATGGCCTGGGTTTTTTTCCCAGAGAAGGTATGAATGTTTGTAAGCGTTTAGTGTCTGGGTGACAAAGGGGCATTCCAAATACAAAGTCCTCATGGAAGGTTGGTGGTAAGGGAAGAGGGGTGGCAGACCCTTTGATTGCCTTCCCCCATACGGGAAGTTCTCTCTCAAAATTGGTGCGGAACTACACAGTTAATGAGGCGGGACTATACCTGTACAACCAATGGTGAAATCCTGGTGTCCCGCCCACTTCTGCACGCCCCTCTTTGGGCCTACCACATTTGGACACCAGCGGCCGGGCGGTAAGTCCCTGAACACTGGTAGTTCGATCCGAGGTTCGAATCCTGAGAACGAGCTGCCTTCATGGGCGTTTTTTTGGTTTTTCCCATGTGTAACGTGTATACCAGCCACTTCCCTTAAAACGTCCTCCACGAGGGCATCCCTCTCCTTAGGCGGATAGCCCTCGAGGCTTTCTCGTAATCACATAAAGCCAAAAGAAAACCCAATCATCTTTTCCTCTGTCCCCAATAACTTTATTTATTTTTGGCTCGGCAGTATTTTAAATGCCACCATGCCTCATAGACACTAAGAGACATCTTTATCTTTTTTCAGAATTCGAACCCGGGCCCAAGCTATGACAGCTGGCTCTTCTACCATATGCCAAAAAGGAGTTTATTTTCCGAAGATAAAATTAAAGATAAATTTACCGAAGATAAAATTAAAGATTACATTCATCGTCCGTTAGTAATAACATCTATTTATGTTGGACATGATTTTCAACGAAATACGAAAAAATAATACCTCTTCAAAGTGTGATTAAAGCACACGTATATCCTATATTTCTATTCATAAACGAAAAAAAGAATTTATTTCACCCAACAAATTTGCTGAAAATTATTTAATAACGCCTTAACTTTTACAACTAGAATTAACAGGATTTGGCGGGATTACATTGGCGATTTTAGCGCTTACTTGGCGACCAATGGACATGAAATTAAAACTGCTCTGCAAAATGAAAACGCATAGTTTTGAGAAAAGAATTCTGTCACTCACTAAACAGAGTATTATTGCGATAGTCTTTGCCCCTAGGTTCTATTTAGCATCCTCAAGACTTTTCCTAGTTTTATGCGGAAAAAATATAATTATTACATTTTTCTACAAATTAGTCAACTTATATATATAAAAAGAAATAGTTTAAAAACTAAAATTTAATTTTTTTTTACAAATTCATATATAGTATCAAAAAGAAAACATTAATAAAATTTAATTAAAAGAATTTTGAATACAGATGTAGTTCAAATATTCCGATCTTTGATTTGCCCACCAGAGGCCGAGCGGTAAAGACGCTGAACACTGGTAGTTCGGTTCCGAGGTTCGAATCCCACGAACAGGCTGGCTGCATGAGCGTTTTCGTGGTTTTCCCCATTTGTAACGTGTATACGAGCCAGTTTCCCTTAAAAAGTCCTCCACGAAGGCATCCCTCCCTTTAGGCAGATAGCCCTCGTGTGCTTTGCCATAATTGAATAACCTAACCTAACCTAACAGATCTTCGATTTAATAGAAAAAAACCTACTACTGCGAATTTCAGGGGCCGACCTTATACCAGTGAGAATTTACACAGCCAGAATTTTAAAATGAAGAAGAATTTAGACACGTGGATGTAAAAAAAATTCAATATAAAAAAATCTGATGTGCACCACCACGATCTCCTTCTACGGCCTATTAAACAGGTTTTTGGCGCACTTTTCTTCTTTTTTTTAATAATCTAAATGTTACAACTAAAGTACAATTCCGACACTCTAGAAAAGGTTGACTGAAAAATTCCTAACTCTACGTCTTATGTCTGTTTTGAAAATAATTATCGTCTGTATTGCAAATAAAAGCTAATGGTTATAATAACGTTTTGAGGTAATCTCTAGATTGTTAACCTCTTTTTATAAATATATTATTTTGTTTAAACGGTAATATACTTTTGTAAAATTTTGATATTCTTCTTTTCACGCCATTTTACATTCAGAAGAAAAATGTAAGATAAAATGCCAGGTATTTAAAATTCAATTTATTTTCGAGTCAATTTTTAATGTTATTCAAGAGTAAAGATTTATGGAAGAGTAATATTTGTATCAATTTTCATACTTCTAAACTTTTTATAATTTTATCTTTATTTTTAAAAATGATTAATAACTAAATTCTTCAAGGTTATACATCAATCTGAAGACTTTTGAAGAAAAATCCCTTTGAAGTGTTTATTGTTTTCGGTTGACAGAAATCCTATTCGCTACAAATTAACGCTACTGCCAAACGGTAGTGCATGAGAGCTTTCGTTTATCTTCACATCTGTAATTTTTTACTTATTTATTATTTTTTTAATAGTGGTTGGCCGTTTTATTTAATAGCCATTAGCCTTGCGCTACTACAAGAGTCGGAAGTGATGAGCACTTCATTATGGAATCATCTAGTAGGTGGCTACCGTTGCCTCCTATGAAGGGACGGACAGTTACAATCATGCCTTCTCCGGGATTCGAACCCGAGGCCATCGCTAACTTCAGAAATATATTACTCGATAAGGCGGGAGTTCCTCTTTTATAACATAATATATTCTTAACAACAATTTGAAAAAAAAAAAGTTATTTTTACATTTGGAATCATAAAAAATAAACTTTTAACACTCGATAAACGACCTAATGTAGAATTTATAACTATGCATAGAGCGTACGGTGTCGTGCGCGTCTAAAATAAAATCCATATGCCATGATGAACTTTTACGTAGATTAAAGGAGATTACATATTTCCGCTTTCAATTTTGTTCAAACGGTAATGTTTTGGTATTTTTCTAACTTCACTTTTATATCACCGCCCCCTCAAAAAAAGTATAGAAACAAACGCAGCTCTTAAAAGTGAAATTCCTTTCTGACCGATTTCTAATTTTATTCAGTAGTAAAGATTTAGCTTTATGAGTCGGCAATACTAAATATTATGGCAGTTTTTTAAAAGCCTTTCGGTCCAGAAACTTGGTGACCGCAACTCCCATAACAGATCAATCTCATTTCGGATGTCCTGTGCAGAATGGAAGACTGCACCAGCAAGATGTAGCTGCAGGTGTGAAAAAAGGTAGGATACCGAAGGAGCGATGTTGGGGGTATATGGTGGGTTTGACAAAAGATCCCATTCCACTCCTTACAGAGTCCAGCCGGTGAATGTAAATACATGTGGTCTTGCATTATCTTGATGAAAAATTACTTTTTTTGCGCCGGAACTCATTTCAACGTTTTCCCTTGATAGCAGCGTCAACACAGACTAGCGTCTCGCTGTGCACCTTACTATCGAGGGTTTTACCTTTTTTCCAGATACTCTTTGTGGATAAGACCACGGCAATCCCGCCATATATAAAGCATGAACTTTTTGTTAGTCAAATTGCGCTTTGCGACGCTGCCGACGGGCTTAGTGGACGCAGACCAACCCCCTTTTCAGCCTGTGTTGTTGGAGTTAATCCACTTGTCATGACAACTGACGATCCGGTCCAGAATTTTGTCCTTGTGTTAATATTCGAGCAGATTAGTGCAGACGCGTAGACATCTATCCCTATTTGCTTGAGTCAGCTCATGCGGCACCCAGCGATTGAACTTGTACGTCAAGTTTTTGCGATGCACAGCGTGACTAATAGACATGGCACTAACGTCTAAGTCCTTAGCAAGCTCTCGAGTGGTTCCATGCTGATCTTCTTCTACAAGCTCTCGCAGGTGTGCTTCATCAACATCAGCAGGCTGGCCAGAGCTCTCTGCTTCTTCAATGTCATAGTCCTTGTTTTTTGAACTTTCGGTACCAAACCTCCGCAGTATCATATGAGACAACATTAGTATCTAAAGCTGTACACATGATTTGGTGACATTCTGTAGCTCACCTTTTTCAACAGACTGGAAATAAATGATGGTTCTAATCTAATAGCGTGATAGTCCCATTTCAGACACCTTGTATTTAATGATAACAATATTTTTTACACTGTTCTAAAGCAAGTCTCTTTCTTTCAAATGCCAAAAATCGTTTGACAAAATACGTTTAAACAAGCCAACGCGAACTGTTTGCGCAGACGATATTTTCGGTGGCGGGAAACTTTCGTTAAAAGCACGATATTATTTTATTTTAATAGTGATATACTTTTTCATTACCATGATATTTTGGTTTTTATACCTTTATACTTCAATCAAAGAATGAAAAAATAAACGGAACTTTTAAAATTGAAATTATTTTCAGTTAAATTTTAAATGCGATCATCAATAAAAATTTGAATGAGCCGGCAATCATCAATAAAAATTTAAATGAGCTGGAATTTTCAAAATACTTTATAAGAAATTTTAGTATAAAAAGTTTTAAAATATGGAAAACCAGGCAAAAAATTTCGCTTCTGTTTGTACAAATTCTATACGACCAGCAGTAAAAGATCTCCATAGTTTTTATAGTTTAAAATTTTTTATACTAAAATTTAAAAAGAAATTAATAATATTTGGGGGAGATATTAGAAACCTAAACCAACCTTCGAATTGAAAGACTGAGTTCCCCACCCCTTTAAAGCGAAAAGAGATTCCTGTTATAATTGTATTATATTACTTTTTATGTAAGCAAAGGTATAATTGCTTCAGTAACTTAATGTTGTCAAAAAAGAATAAATCTCCAATCAACTTTGTTTGTTATGTATTGAGTGACAGGAGACAAGGAGAACCTGGATGTCCCAGTCAAGAGAGCTGATAACCCAGTGGCATATTTTCAAAACAATCCAGACAGAAAGAAAAGTGAGGTGGAGCGAGAATCTCAAGAGAAGAGTTATATTTAGACTCTGCACAAAAACTTAGCTCTCGTCGCCGCAAGGCTGAGTGGTATTTCCTTTAGTGCAGTTTTCTCTATTTTTGCAAGCCCCCTTACTGCCAAGATTTCATCTCCGCTCAGTGAAGTTTTCATTAAATGATTAGAACTCAGAAATACGGTGAACCCTCTCTAAGATGACGTCACTTATAGTGGTCAGCGTCACAAGAAGATTCACTATACCTAGAAAATGTTATAAACTCCAGCGCAAATGATTATTTTACACCAGGGTAGATAATATATGGTGTTTTATAAATTAAAATAAAGTCAAAAATGTTCACAGGAATTTACATTTAAATATATTTATGTTAAATGCATTAGTAAAAATTAAATTAAAGATAAAAATTACAGTAACTCTCTCTAAACGACCATTCACGGTTCTAGATCATTTTGGTCTTCTGTGAAGGTGGTCGCATAACAGAAGTGACATCCAATACCGATGCTTATACAGAGACACCCCTCTACGACCACCACATACAGTTCCAAATAATTCTGGTCTTCAGCGGAGGTGGTCAGTTTAGAGAAGTGATGTTCAGTACCGTCATTTAGTTATGTTCTCAGAAATACTGGTCACTTTAAGAAGTGACCGACATGGCGAGGGTCACCACGAGAGCTTTCAATGTATTATATAATACGTTCAGAAAAGCCACAAATTGCTTATAATGATTCTTTTAAAATTCTAGGAAAACAATATCGAATAAAAAGAACATCTTGCAGTATTTTAATAATGCAATATAATATGGCATACTAAGGAATATGAAGGCATAAAAGCGAGAAACGCTATAAGACCTCCACTCCCACCTCCCCGAAAAAAGTAATTCTAAAGAACATTAAGAATATACAAAACAACAACTTCCGTATTAAAATATTTGTTTTGTTTTTAAGTTTTTATAATTCGATTTTAACAGCAGTGTGGGTCACATTATTCAGATCGAAAATTAATTATAACAATACGCATTTACGCATTTTTTTAAAGTATTCAAATACATAATAAACGATGTATTACTAAACTAAGTTTGAACACATATTTTCTTTATTTTTATATAGCATCAAACTTTTATCTTAGTAAATTTAACAAGAAACAAAAAAAAGCGCTTTTTACTGAGTTAATTCATAACAAATAATAATTGCCTTGATAAAAAACAGTAATAATAAAGGAGAAAAAAGATGAAATTATTAAACATGGCTGGGGAGAAAAAAAATACAATCTAAAAATTAACAAACTTATACTCAGAAGAATGCGGGCACATTCACAAAATGTATAAAAACATATCAATTCTGAGAAATCATACGGCAGGATAACAAAATTAATAACAAGTTACAAGCTTCTGTCATTTTTCTATCGATCAAAAATTACATTTATAAACTTCCTCCAAGACTGAAATTTGTCCTTCGTGATGAGAGAAAAAAAAAATGTAAATGAAGGTCGTTGCAGTTCGAGTGGTTGATATTTGCATCATCAGACATTAACAGGTCGTTGCCACACGCGATTAATAAATGATGACAAAAACCTTTTCATGAAATCGTAAGCCCGGAATTGTTTATTTACATTTAACGCCTTTCAGCTTCCAAAATATTAATTAATTAAAGGAAAATTAATTTTATACGAGTACATTAATTCTTTTAACAGTTAAAATGACAATGGGGAAGAGAGACGGAAAATGAATTAATTAAATAGCTTATCAAACTGGAAGAAAACACGCCAATGTAAAATTTTAAATTAGACAATAAAATTCAAAATTTATGCGAAACTTATGTCTTTTTTGGGGGGGGAGGCTAATTTTAAGCAGTTTATATCTTAAACGCTAAAACAAAGCACAACATCGCAGTTCGAAACAAAGCAACTGCAATATTTGATTTATTATCGGTGGTATGATAAAAGCATCTAAAATGATAGAGTATGCAAATAAATAATTCTTTTAACTGCTTTGATTAGACGTATAAAAACAATAAAACCAATTTTTTAATTACTAAGAACAGCGCTAGGTCAGTTTAGAAACAATTACTGACTGATCAAATTTGAAAGATAAATTACGAATGTCATATTTTGCCGAATGATAATTCCTTGAAAACTGACTGTCTATGGGATGCGAGAAAGACAAATTAAAGATCTTACATTTTCCTTAGTGGCAACATTTGGCAAGTAGTGTGGATAATACATGCGTAATAGAATAGTAATACGTCGTAGTACAATATATGGAACAATATTAATATGGTGTAATAATATGGAGCAAAAATTTTGGAAAGATTCACCTAAAAACATTGTCAACGTCAATATTTTAGTAGTTTATACTCTCTGGGAGGGCTCTAAAATGCACAGCTCGCTCTCCCCCCCCCCCAAAAAAAGCAAAAGATTTTATAACAGATGCATAATATATGGCGTATGAAACACTTTTTACGAATAATAATTAATCTGAAAATATGCATCAAAACTACCAATTGCACACAATATAAAACAAACATGTTTTAATATACACGAGTTAGATTGCAAAGTCATTAGGTTATTTTTTTATGCTGGAAACGTGAAATATGAGCAATGCCCTCGCCAGGACCTCTCGAATACGCGCCGAGTGTGCTACCGTTACGCCACGGATGCATACACAAAGGTGGGAGGAAATATCTTATAAGCTCCCCGCTTTTAAAGGGCGACTGGGGATTAGGAGACCCAATCACCAAATCCTGGTGGTGAAGAATCATCATCCACCATCTTTTAGTTCGGGCGCCACTGTAAAGCCATTAGGTTTTTTTTTTTTTTTTTTAAGGCTGGAGACGTAAAAATGAGCAATGCCCTCGCCGGGACTCGAAACTGGACCGCTCGAATATGCGCCGCGTGTGCTACCGTTACACCAAGAAGCCATGCAGATAGGAGGGAAATATGCTATGGAAAAAATAAAATTTAAGTTTTAAATTATTGTTCATCATTCACTGCTCAGTTGATAAAGAATTAAAATAAAATATCACGCGTTTTGTTGAATGGCAACGCGCAAGAACTTATTTAGTAAAAATATTTGAAGTGGAAGATAAATGGATGATCAGACCAGTTTTCATGCATTGCCAATTGCTAAGAATGTCCTCTCGAGCTTCTGATTTTCGTTGGTATCGGACAGAATTATACGGCTAAATGCATGCAATGCATCTTTTCGAGGAGTTAAAAAAAAGGAGACAGACTCTGAGTAATATTTCATATGTGAACATTTTTTATTTACAGAAAAGAATGTTTTCCTAATAAACTTTTATTTGAAAATGGCTAATTTAATTTGAAAGAACATGTGTTCTGAAATCCAACAAGAGAGACAGAAATCTAGAAAATTTGACCCTTTCAGAATTTAAATAAATAATCCCCTTAGAAAAGAGCATAAAATATTGCCTTTACTGAAAGTCTTTTCAACGCGAATTGCTTTTCAAACAGAATGCAGAACTTCAGTTAAATTCTAAATATACGAAGGATAAATTCTCAATAGTTGTTTATATAACGACATTAAATTAATCTTGGAAGTACTGACAGCTTTCACTAACTACTTCGTCTATTTTTATAACAAAATTTAATAGTTATAAAGCTTAGTCTCCTGAAAGATGACCATTCAGCAGATGACCGGGTTTAGGTTATTTGAAATGGCTACAAAAGATGACAGAGTTTTCTACGTTGGTTTGGTTTATTTAATTATGGCAGAGCTATCTCCCTAAGCGAAGGGAGTACATTTGTAAAGAAAACTGAACCACAAAAATGTCCATGTAAGCGGCCCGTTCGCCG
Source organism: Stegodyphus mimosarum (assembly GCA_000611955.2). Lineage (NCBI taxonomy): Eukaryota > Metazoa > Arthropoda > Arachnida > Araneae > Eresidae > Stegodyphus > Stegodyphus mimosarum. Next base: position 570,279 of record KK112454.1, read on the forward strand.
GGGTTCGAATCCCGCATCGAACTGCCACTGTTCAGCGACTTAAGCGTTGGTAGGTTTTTCTACTTTGGAAAGGGTACTGCCCAGACGGGAAAGCGGTTAATGACAGCCGTACCGAAGCCCCGGGTTCGAATCCCGGTGAGGACATGGATGTAAACTGTCTGTCCCTTCATAGGAGGCAACGGTGGCCCGCCTATTAGGTGCTCCATAATAAAGTGACCACCGATTCCATAATAGTGGATTTTCCCCATGTATAACGTTTATACGAGCCAGTTCCTTTACAAAGTCTTCCCCGAAGGCATCCCTCCTCTTAGGCAGATAACCCTCGAGGCTTTGCCACAATCACATAAACCAAACCAACCGCAGTAGCGGCCAACAACGGCTAGTGGCTGCCATTAGAATAATAATAATAATAATAAACTTTCGTAAAGAAAACTTAAGAAACATTAATTAATTAATAAGTCAACTAATTAAATTTGCCCTGTTAATTATTTCTATCGAGTCCGAATTTCAAGGGGTAGTACAAAAAACTACAATTTTAAGAGCTCCACAATAGAAAATTATAGTTTTAAGGGTTCCATCAAAAGTTATAGTTTTAGTGGTTTTAATAAAGCTACAGTTTTAAACGATTCCACAAAAAACTGCTCAGGAGTCATAAAAGAAATTAGTGCCAGAGGGATCCATTAAAAATTACAGTTTTAAGGGTTCTAACAAAAATGATGATCTTAGGCATTCTACAGAAGAAAACTGTAGAGTTAAAGGTTTAAAATAACTGTAGTTTTAGGGACAGATCTTAAGTCAAATTTTAAAAACCACTCAGCTAAGTCGTCGTACAGAAAGACAGTATCCGACCGCAGCTCCCAAATTCAATTGATTGATAGCCCCCTATCGGAACGAGAGAAACTCCATCCAACCAGGTAAGTTCGATCCGCACAACGATACGTAGGTAGCTAGGTGGTTAACACACAAACACATACGCGGAAGTACTCCCAACAGTTGGCCTACTTACCCGCCGTCGCCACCACCATAACCACCGCCACTTCCACCCCGAGGCAACAATGGCTTTTGATGGTTTTAGTTCCGGCAGCTACAATCAATGAATGAATGCCCGGGGACAATTTACTGCTCCCATTGTAATATTATGTAATAAACCGGCAATCGACGGCCATTGTTAAAGATCCTGCTGCACCCCCCTACGCCTCGATGCTTAATTCCCCCTCCTCCTAATTGTCGAATGACTAATTGATGTCTTCGCTTTATGCCCGACCGGCAGGAATGTAATTGAATAGCGGTCTAGCCCAGTGAGAAGGAAATAAAAATTCTATAAATTATCAAATTAATGTTCAGCTTAGAATATGCCTTGTTCATGGTTAAGAAAGGTCGATGGTCTCACATTTGTTTTTAGACACATGCATTTTCGAAATTGATATGCATAGATTTTGTGCTAAATATTAAAACACAGACTATATATATATATTTTCTTTCTAATATGTTGTTCTTTCTCCATTTTAAGTCCTGCTTGTTACAAAATAAATATCATTAAATTTTTAATTAAATATAATATAAAATTTTAAATAATACAAAATAAATATCACTCATATTTCTCATAATAAACTAATTTATCCAAAAAAATGTTTATCAGTAATTCACATAATAATTCAGACACTCAAAAGTTCTGATGAGTTGGTCTAGCAGACATCTCTCCTTAAAAAAAAAAAAAAAAAAAATTTTAACGTTTTGTGTGTTACCTTTATTTATTAAGAATCACGTTCTTAGCACTTAAAACATAAAATTCAGTTCAACAGCAATATCGCAAAATAATTTTAAAATGAGCATATCTTTAGAATTTCCAATACACAGTTCCGAGCGCTGGAAATAAAAAGGCCCCCCCCTGTAGAGTGTTGCCATTGCTCGCTTTGAAATCGTTGAGTTTGTTCATCAAAAATTCGTTAAAAGTTTTACAAAATATAAAATAGATTATAAAACAAATTCCAAATTTGGGCTTCAGATACGCATATTTGGGCGGAAACGTACGTTATTCAAAATTGGATGGCTCTAGGTACCGTTGATTTATCACATTTGAAGAAATATACGTACATACATTTATGCAGATTCTTTATTATTTAATTTCTTTAAATATAATACAGGGCGATAACATTTGGTGGCAACAATTTGAAAAGTGATACAGCCGTTTACAGTGAATCAACGCAAAATCGCAAAACGAAAATAGTCCTTCAGAGACAAAGCCTCTTTGGACTCAAAATTAAAATGCATCATAAGAATTATCGTCTGCATTTCGAAATTATAACTTGCATAGCAAAATATATTAACAGTTCGAAATCTGATGTACGCATGGCAAGACGCTGCAGATTAATGACAAATTTTATCAGGAATTCATTTTAAAGACAGTAAAATTATGCGAAAAATCCAAAAAACAAATCCATGATGTAAAGTGCTCAACAATTTCTGATGCTATAAAACAATGAAACTGCGAAGAACTGTTAAAAATACATTGAAGTCTGAATCATATTCTAAACTAACACGAAGGAATCAGATATTACCCTCCGAAACATCAAACAAATACCAAAAATGAGTACTGTAAAACTTACAGGGGGTATAAAAGAAAGTTTTGCTACAGAACTTACCCTGAATCTGCAGAATAAGTCATTAGGATATATGGATACAGCAGGTGGTTAGCAAGAAAGAAATTCTTCATAAAAAAGAAAACAAGGAAAATGTGCCCGACTTTTTTCGCAGAATCCGTAGTAAGGAAAGATTTATTATAATGAAACAATGCAGATGTATCAAAATTTAATACATTTGGGTACGATAGACGAATTGCTTTATGGCATGATTTGAACAATTGAATCGGAACAACATGTTGCTTACTTTGAACGAATAATGATTTGGGAATGTTTCGCTGCTTCTCAGATAGAAAACTTCGTTTTTGTAGAAAATAATATGCACCAGTATAAATATATAAATATTAATGAAAACCTGAAAGCACATGCAAGAAAACTTAAAGTGCACAATATAAGCAAATTCTATTAATGATAACAATTCTAAGCATACAGCCTTAAATGTTCGCTTGTGGTTATTGTACAACTACTCTGAATATACCGAAATTCCTCTATATTTTCCTAATTTGAATCTATGGATCATGTATAGAGTGAATTAAAGAAAAGAATAAGAAAATATGATATTTTTTCGAAAGCTCTATTAAAAGCAAAGTGACAAATGGAACATTCTAACACGAAAAAATTAGATAAATTCATGTCAAAGCGCATGAAAAGTGTGGTTTTAGTAAAGGATATCAGATGAAATATTGAATATCCCGTTATTTTCATATTTTTTATGAAATATAAACTATCTGTTTAAAGTGTCTGAATACTTACGTGAGTTCATTTTCATAAATTTTAATTACATTATTTTTTAAACCGAACAAAATCTGGATATCTTTTTTTCCAAAGCAATTAGATGTTAAAAAATGTGATTAATAATATATATGTCAAAGAAGAATAAAGTCATTTCCCGAATATTTGCAAATCAAGTTAAAAAAACCCAAGTGTACGAAAACAACTTGCAGTTTCCATATTTCTAATTATTTCTCGATAATGGCCGGGAATATCAGTGTTTTGCCATTTGATAAAATATAGTATCTTTAATTTATCTTTCAAATTTAGTAAATCAATTATAATTAGAAATATTAATATATAATGCACTGAAATATTATGTTAATAAAGCATAATATGTTTTATTTACATTTTCAAATTGAATCATTCAATAATGTTTAAGAATACTAATGTGTTGATATTTTATAATTCGGTGTACTGCCATTTGATAAAACGCATTAACGTTTTAATTATTAATGAACAGATAAATTTAAAAGCGGAAAACGAGCTTCTTACTAACTTTAAATTGCATTTTTTTAATGGTGAATCTATCTTATGAAACTTATGATATATCCAAATGGTAATTTTTATGGCAATTTGTAGTGCTTTTGAAAACAAGGAAAAATGTCCTTAATGTAAACCGAATCGTTTGATTTTCCCTTAAACAATTCTGAAAATTATATGCTACTTTTGTGACGCAATCAAATAAAAATCTTAAGATATTAAATAATAAAGAATTTGAATGCATGTATACGTGTCCAAAATCACGTTCCATACGTTTCTCACACTATTGTTGCGTTTTTACGGGTTCGTGGATTTGAGAGTATCCGATAAAAACACGATGCAGAACAATAAAAAGCACAATTTATTTACAGGAATCACTATTTACATCACAGTTCCAAAATCACCTTTAAAAGCGTCGAAAATCTACAATAAATACGCTGAAACAATCAGCCACACAGCTTCAGGCTGTAACTGTACAGGTAGCTTCACGGCAACACTAAACTTATAATAAACACCGTGGAACAATCACCAATACACTGTCAAGCTATACTGTAAAGTTAGCTTCACGGCAAAGCACTATCTCGATCGCTTTCCGTTCACCAAAACTCTCGCGTAGCAGCTATTCTCACACTTCTCACAACTAATCACTCTTCACAATCTTCGCGACAACTACTCGCAACTCACTTGCTCTCAGAAACGCAAGGGTTTATATAGCTTTTCTTTAAGTTCGACACGTTTCGAGAAATATCTCGACAGGAAGTTATTCTAGAAGCTTCCCGATTGGACCATGGGATATCGCCAATTTGGTCGCCAAATGGGCGATAAAGTCGCCAATCTGGCAACACTGCCATACAGTATTTTATGGCAACCCTAGTGCTATGCCGGAAAGCTTACATACAGGCGCAACCGCCGAATTTTTCGCAACACTATGGAAATACGGCGCGGCGCCAAGAGCCGCCAAATTTCGAACACATAGAAGATATCCAACTAGCATATGCACGTCAAAGACCAAATTTGGATTTCAGTTTTTTTATTTATTTCCCATTTTGCGCAAATTTAAAGAATTTTGTTTTAAAAGCTTTCTGTTGCCAGTCGGAAAAGCGCAAGCTATTAATGTTTCAAATTTAATCAAAAACTCATCATATATATAAAAAAAAGTTGCCACTGAGCAAAACGCAATATATATATTGAGATATACCCGAATTTAATTAACAAACACATTGGTTTAAAAGAAATGTATTGTCACCGCCCGAATTAAATTATTTTGATCTTCCACGAGGCAGTGTGTTATCGCTCAGCAAAGCTCATTTAATTTTTCTTTCAAACCTATTCTGTTTTTAATTAACAAACTAAGCGATTTTTCAAAGATAAATGCATATTCATATCAATTATTACTAATTAATAGCTGGTCCCGTGAAATTACTTTAGCTGGACTCATTAAAATCCATACATATTGTGTCGGTTAAAATAAATCCGTGCCGTTTTTACCACGCTGTGGTTTTATTAGTATAAAATATACTGCAAACAATACAATACACAATAACAAGACATTGATAGGTTACGTCATAAATCAATAATCACTCACCGATTCACTCAGTGACGTAATCATCATCTTTGTCAATGACCGCCTGCCAGCACTTAAGTAAGAGTTCAATGCTTCTCTTTACCCAATGAATGCTAATAGCACACAATGGTTCTGTTGATAGCATTCCATATTTTCTGCCCATTCTCGTGCACACTGCAAATTCTTCTCGTAATTTCCGCAGCACTAGATCCTCGATTAAACTTGAAAAGTAAAATGTGCTGTGCCGGAAGTTTTTATTATTATTTTTTTTTCCTAATTGATATTCAATACCGATTAGCCTTGAAAATGGATAAAACGCGCTTTTAACAACATACAAGCAAAACAACCCGAACTCCAGACTGAAGAGAAACAATTTAATAACGAAAAACGAAGGTTTTTACAATGCAGTGTTGGCAACCCAATGAAGAACGGCACGAACTTAATGCATCCATACAATATTTATTTATTTATAATAACTTTTTAGGCGGCTGGTTAATTTAAATATATCTCAAGTTTAACACATACCTATATTTCGCGTACAACAATAAATATTCTATGCCGGTCGAAAGGTAGCCCATTAAATGATCAAACCCACGTAATTTCGCTTTGATTTAATCCAGTTAGTCATTCAAAATGTAATTTCAGGTGAATTTCTTAACAAAATTTTGCAGTAGCTGTTATTTTAATTTTACATCAGGAGTATCCAAATAAAACAGGTCTCTGACAGCCTTATAACATTTCCGCTGCAAAGTTTCATACTCCATTTCTTGGTCGAAATTCTTCTGGAGTTTTCATAATGTTCGACAATAATAATTCAGTTAAATAAGTTGGCAATAATTCACATAATTTTTATTCATATACACAAGCGAAAGATTTGTATGATTTTTTAACATTTGAAATTTTTAGTTACCATGTTTTAGGAAACTGCGGATGATTCTTCTTTCGGGGCGGAGGGAATTGAACATTTGCTGATAAATAGCACTATGACCGTGTTATATGAAACATTATAAGTAGAAAGCATTTTAAAGGTAGTTTTTTAATCCACCCAATTGGAAGCTATGAATATCAATAATGTTGATGTACAATTATAACGCATCACTGGGACGTGCGAATCTATTTCTTCAATGTATTACATTTTCTGTACACGTTTTTTCTGTAAATAAATATTTAAATTGTTTGATACAGAATGCAAAAAATCTCTGTACATCTGATTTTGCTTTGATATAAACTGTACTATAGAGACATTATGCTCTTTCGGAGCAGGAAAAGACAAAAACCAACTATGCCCTCATAGTGTAACGAACTACAGATCATCCAACGCTCGCCGGACGCGCCACCACTTACACTACAAAAGCATATACGTGACAATGCGGCAATTGTTAATACCCCTGTCATGAATTGCTTATATCATTATTATAAAGAGTGGTCCAAAATTATTGAGCGCATTTCAAGTTAGAGGGGGGGGGGAGAACAAAATGAGGTGCATATATGTTTATTGTTTTCTTGGAAAGACAATTTAAAACAATTTTACACAGCAAAATTTTAAACATTAAATAACTTTCAAATGAGGTCTATTTGTAGCACGCAATTCAAATCTGAAATGCGTTCAATAATTTTGGACCACCCAGTATCATTACTGTCAATACCATTATTATTACCCCTGGAGCTTTAGACACCATTCATACTTACTTAAAAGATCTCCCCAAGGGTTGTACGCTCGGACACTGGAAATAAGAACAAGATGCCTGCTTTGATCATAGAAAAGTTCTCGCCAGAGGGCGGTTGCACTATGTTTCGAATAAGTTGAGGAGAGGATTGTTGGTTGATTTGATGCTACGATTCTCCACTGGACCGAACGGTAAGAGCGCCAAACATTTCTCCCACGAGTAACCTCAATATGAGCCAATTTCCCTCAGAAAGTCCTCCACGTAGGCATTCTTCATCTCAGATAGGTAATGCTTGCTCGTTTTATCTTAATCAGTAATCTCCTTAATCTATGTAGCTTTGTTAACCAACTCAGCCAGAAAGAGCTTTTTTTCTTAACCCTTTTTCTTTTTTTGCTGCATTATTCCGCATTAGTTACAAAACGAAAATAAACACTGGGTCTGTCTACCTACAAACTGGAAATATCCTTCTCAGTTCAGAACATTCGGCTTACCTTTATAAAAGCGCCGATTCGTAGTAAATGAGATGACGAGGTATTTCCAGAACGGGTTCCGTTGGGAATAAAATAACGGAATCCTTTCCTCTCGAGGTTCTATGTAACTAAACTATCAAAGTCCATTATTCGGAACCTGCTGAATCGGAACTAAGCAAATGAAGACAGTGACGAAACTGGCTTAGAAAGCTCACCATAAAAGCATCCTTTCGACCGTCGTGAACTTTGCCGTGACTATTACAGTGTTTTTACGAATCCATCTGAACTTGAATCAGGTTCAAGAATTTTATCGTAGCCAAGAGGAAGGTAGCTCCTGCCGTTGACCACGGTCTTGATACCTTTGTAAAAGATATTATCTTCTGCCCAATTCTATCCCACTCTTGATCGAGAACACCTCAAAGACCAATTTCGTTCTTTGCTCCAGAAATGTCAATCTTCTTCATCTACCATCATCCTCTACAGACGTTTCTCGGTTCGACGGATTTGAAGTGTCCCTATGTCGCAAATACACTATATATTTACACATATGCAAGACAACTGCAGGACTCAAAGCTGAGACCAATGACATCGCAAAAGGTTTCGCTTACTGGATGACACTCTGCCACAGTAAATATTCCAACCAACCATTTAACGATACTAAATTTACGAAGAACCTGAAATTCAAATATGAATTTTTATACGATAAAAAGCATCCAATAAATATACAATAAAACAAATTCATTCAAATACATTCCCAATATCAAATTTTACAATGTTTCTCTTACAACTACGAGTAACGCTGTAACAGAGCATGGGTGTTACAATCTCTCTCTTATCTATTTGCGCACCGATATTTGTACGGAACACTAATTTCCTTAGAGCTCTCCTCGTCATTTGAACAGTTTCAACTATCTTCACAATGACCGGGGCGAAAGCATTAACGAATAATTAATTTCCGGTGATAACATTCCCACTGATAAGAGTCATCGAACTTTTAAAATCTCTTTCTACAAAGCGGGAACGATGAAAAATCTATCATCGAACATTTTTAGGTCAGTGTTTCATAAAGATACATTCTGAGAAATCTGCTCGCGTGGAAATGATAAATCTGCGATGATCTTTTTCCCCTGTACTACGAAGCAGATGATTATCTACCAGAACGATGCCCATGCCTGTGAAAATGAATCATTTTAGCGACATCAAAAGCTACGAAAGTTTCACATGATCAAAGTTAAGTCTTAATATTATCTATTATTCTAAAATAAAGAATATATGAGTGTATGAGTTCGTCGCACAGTCCCAGAGCAACAGACAAAAAAGTGTAGATTCCAAGACTTTTTTTTTTTTAAATTCCATTTAGATTTTATTTTTTACTTTAATATCGAAAAGATTTCTTGTCGACCTTCCGCACATCGCTTAGCGAATAATTTAAAAATCTTAGAATTTCACTGCTTGCACCACCGGATAGGGCAGGAAAAATCTTTTAAATAAAGTCTATACTGAAATTTTAACGTAAATTTATGGCGATTTTTGGAAAACTGCTCTATTTTTTTCGACCATTTTACATGTATTATTTTTAAATTCCAACATCCACACAACGTATGCGATACAAAAATTTGAAATGATCGTAGGTTTTGAAACAAACGCTTCACTCTCTTTTAAAACAAAAATGATTAAAAAAAAACTAATTTGGTAATTTTCTACATTATTACTTAAATGCTGCAGTATGAGTTTAAACAGAAGGTAAGTTTCCGCTTTTCCTTGGGGACGATATGATTCCATCTGAAACATAGTCCCAAGGAGAGTGTATCATTATATGTCATACACACTTCCCTTCCGTATAGATTTCTCTAACAATGATTTTATGTTGTTGTTGTTTTGACTAATCTCCCTTGTCTGAATCGGAACAAGCCCACAAAATTCATGGTGGCAAGGAGGCAAGATTGCGCCTGTCGTTGGCAAAAGACTTGGGCAGTATACAAGTGACAGTACGATTTTGCTCAGTTCTGCCCCCAATTTTGAAGGACAGCACCCTGGAAGGACGATTTCCGGGGTCTTCCACCCCCTCTTCCCCTACCACCAACCTCTTGAAAGGACTTTCCGCTCCTCACATATTCTGAGTGCCCCCATGCCGCACAGACACTATACATATTTGATTATTATTCTGAGGTAGTGGCCCTCCTTACCGCCCTCTTGTAGAAACAGCCATGCCTTCTCCGGGGTTCGAACCCGCGCTTTTCGGTACGGCAGTCAGAGCCACTAGCCATTATCCCCATAGGGCAGCATATTGATTTTATTTATTTACTTATTAATTTTGTTTCTTTGTTAGAAAAAAATATTTGCAAAGAAATTAAATTTATCATAGAAGTTTTGTGCCATTTTAATGAATCACATTTTTTGGCTCCTCCCTTTTTCTAAAAACAGATTTTGTATTCAATTAGTCATTTTATTTTATTACTCTTACTTTTCCTTTCCAATTTATTGTACAAAACAGTACAGTTTCAGGATTAATTGGCATTTAAATTTATTTACAATTAAATTTTCCATGTGATTTAGAATGCTTTTCATTTTACAGGCTTATATAGAATTTTCTAATATCCAAAAGTATATTTATTGTTAAGAAGTGGAATTTTCGCAGGATAACAAACCAATTTTTCTCCCTTTTTTAAAACTTCGATGATTAAAAAACAATTAATTAGGCGTTTCGCCGGATATTTTTTTTTAATTAGCTGTTTACCTAAACCTGTCTTTGTCACACCAAAGGCTGGCCTTACAAGAAGCTAGTCATACAGAAAAGTACTCACACCCCAGACCGCTTCCACGTAAGTTTATCACAAAATAAAATTATTTTTGAAGCACAAAAAAAAAAAAAAAAGTTCGCTATTATGGAAGATAATTTAAAGAATTAAACAAATGCAGTTACATAGGCAGAAACATGTTAAAATAAATTTCCCTAATATTCAGTATAAAAGGGCACATTTTGATGAAAAATAAATAAGAAGAAATGATTGAAATGAAAATTACGTTGGGAGGAGATGGAAGTAACTGTAATGTCTCAAAAACCAGCTGAAATGAAATAAGTGCACAGTAAAAGGCAAAAGATTAGCTCGTCTAAGGAAGAGAAAACAGCCGTTAAAAATATATAATGTTTAAAAAGCTTTTAAACTTCTTACACCTTCAAATCAAAATTGCAAGACAGAACATTTATCAGTGCTGTAAAGAATATTAACCATTTAGCTGCCAATAGAAACATTTATTTAAAATAAATAAATAAATAAAATAAATTGAATTTAGTTTTAAATAAATGTCTGAGCATTATCCAATCAAAGAAATATTCATAAGATTTCTTTAAACAGTTAAGTATTAAAATAATATCTTATTTGTTCTTTTTTTATATCCCAAGTAAAGCTTGGGGGGGGAAGCAAACCAATGACTTTTGGACTAAAGTGTGAAATATGTGTTCTTATTATGTTATTAGATGTATTACGTAATTACGCTGGAAACACTTTCCATTAATTACTGTAACACTGCAAATTTTCATAAAAATTATCATTTGAATATACATTAAATAAATTCCAAATTACGTCAACTGCACATAATATTAAAATTAAAATGCAGATCTCAATTGTTAAGAAATGCTTTCAAATTACTCAATCTGTTATGCAATTGCAGACTAATTAAATTTTAAAGATAAATTAAAGATCTTACGCTTTAACGAAAAGCAAAATCGGGAGAACTGGCTACGCACGAGGCCGCGTGATTGTTAAAGACCTCAAGCTTCGAGAAATTGCCAGGTTACGTAGCTGATAAATACATTGTAACATAATATATTCTACAACAACACTTAATATTTTTTGAAGGAATTCAGCTACTGATGTTTCAAGCATAGAAAATCTATACATTATCCCCCTTCCATAACAGTAATAGTTTTCCTTTAATTATTTCCATGCTTCTGTCACCAGTTCTTCTTTCATCAACATGCTTCGATCAATTTGAAGTTAATGAGACAGAGTAATTTAATGAGGCTCCTTACTTTTCCCATATAAATATGAAAACTAAAAATCCGCTTTTCAATTAACTTGGTTTCGTAAAAAACCCGTCTGGCAATATCTTCATTCACTGTAGCATTTTAACTACGGTGCGCATTCGACAATATTTACTTTAAACTCGTTTTCTAGAAGGGCAAATTCTTATTAAAAGGTTATCAGCTGACATAAGCAGACGGCAAATACTAAATAAGAAATTCTGAAGCTTGTGCATTGAATTCTGATAACGAACGTTAACATGCTACAAGTCCAATGACGATTTCGCGGCACCTACAACAATCGATAAAGGCTATAGAAAGAAAAATCACACTCAGCAATCAAAGAAAGTGTGGAAGAGCTTCACACAATTAAACTAAGCACAAAAACCATCAGGCGGAAGCCACTTATTTGATCAGTTGGAAATGTCACACTCCTCTCCCATCAACCACGGCGACGACTAACATTGCATCAAAACTTAGGGATCGTCCACTTATTTACATTGCAAAGCGTAATAAAACATGATGACAAAATACTCTACGGCGTTTGATAAATATTTCCAATGTAGTTTTTGCAAGAGATATTTATATTCTCTAACAAACGTGATCAGATACTGAGGCTTTCACGGTATCGAATTACGCGATTAAAAAAATGCAATCAGAAAAACTTCATACTACAACATAATACCTAGAAAATTTTACCATTGATAACCTAAAAAATTAAAATGTATGCAAAATTTTAAATTCTGAAAATTCATGAAAATATTTCACCTAAATAAATATCTACTCTTGCTAAGTCATAAAGCAAAATCTTCGTCTTCGAATACATCAACATTAAATGAAAAAAAAAATATTTTAAAAGCTTCGGCATCTACTTTTGCATTCCTCTTTTCGAAGTAAAATGGTCTAAAAAGAAAATTATCAAGTCACTCAAAAAGTATATTACCGTCTGAACAAAATTAAGGCGAAAATTATATGAATATATAAAGGGGCTTGAAATCTATATATTTACACAACTTTATTATAATACTTAGATTTTATTTTTATTGTAGATAACAATCTACATAAGAAGCAGAGTTAGAAATTCAGCAATTGATTCTATTACAGAGTCAAAAATCTATTTTATTTACAGCGCACAAGTTATCAAATAACATTTGTTGCAAAATGTTGTTAAGAAGTCCATATAAAATGATTAACTTGAGGCTGTATTCAGGAACTCACTTTTGTAACATCGAATCAATTCCATAGTCAATTCGTAACATCTATTAAAAAAGGATACCATTTTATAGAAACTAAAACCAATAATGCGTTTTCGAGCCATACAAAAATTATCAGAAATATATGCATATTCTCTGAATTGCATTTAAAAGTTTGTAATAAATATTTCCAGTGAATTTATGCTTAAAGCAAATTATATTCATTTTAACCTTCCATCTGATTGAGTTTTGAATATACTTCATATCCGTACTTTTAGGTAAATATGTTATTCTACTGTTGGCTGATACGCATTATTACATCATACGATTAGAGCTAATCATAACACTGTATTTCTATATAAATAATTTAAAAAAAAATTAGCTTAAAGGACCTTCAAAGCATTCAGTTTATATTGAACATGAATCTATTTATCAATGCAAAGAAAGAAAAGAACGAGCGATTAAAATTTATGTAAATTAGCTTCACGTGTCTTCATTTAATTTCATAATTCCATGCGAATTTCAAAGAAAAGAAATGTGGCATTGTTCGCCATTTCTCTGTTTTTAACGAACGAATTTGAAATACGTAACGAAGCACAACGCCCGAATGAACTAGAAAATTACTTTCAATTCGTCTCTACAGACTAGAATTAAAAGATTTTATTGTTGATGCCACCAAATTTTTGACCTCGGCGATAAAAGAGAAGCTTAAAAAAATATGCGAAAAATCATAAAGATGTCCTCATTTCTGTTAACCCGTCTGTTTCTGCAGAACAGGAGGAGATAAATATTTACCTTCGCACAACTCAACTTTTTCCGATAACAGCAGCTAGTAGGTCATTTACACCGCAAACAGTTAAAATAGGACAACAGATTGCACGGCAATTTTTTTAATGATGTTTGTTCAGTTTTTTTTAAGCCTAGAATTCTTGAACTTGGCAACGATGATGGGCAGACGATTCCCTTCAAAATAAGCAATACAGTGTTCCGTGTTTTATGTTTTACCACTGCCCGATTTCACGGTTTCTGATACTACAGAGGTCATGTAAAAGAGGCCGCCCTGCGCATAGCAACAAAATATAGTGCACTCGCGTTTTTACGAATTCCACATTTCTATGAACTATGCATCCATACCAAAAACGTTTATGGTTTTAATACAAAAAATGGTTCTAGTGTAGCTTTTCCAAAATGTTCGAGCGGTTAATTTATATTATTCTACACCGTACATTTACCATCTACACTTTTTTTTTATTATTATTGAGAAATAGTTCTTTTAAATTATTTTTAAGTTTGTTAACTTTAAGAAAAAAGACTCACTTGGTTTAACTGGTATATTTAACGAGTTCTGTCACGGTTCCAAACAAAATATTTTCCCATTTAACGTTATGTAGGGTCTTAAACCTCTTTCTCAAATTTTAAGCGCACAGCCTAACAAACTGAGTAATTTGAAAATAATAAATAATAAATGCACGTCTTATTAGGTCAAATATATATTATTATTTTATTTACTTGATAAAGAAATTAACTGCTTTAATTCAGAATACACTTAAATATTCAAATGATAATTATGTTTATAAACATTTAACCACATCAGATTTAGACTTCAGAATAACCAAGTGACTTTCTCGGACGGCCTATTAAATTATGCACATTTTTTGCTGCATTTCATTTAAACTTATTTCCCCAAATTTCATTAGAGATACATTTCTCATTCACTCGATTCAGTTCTCACGTCGCGGCAAGGAAAAGTACATAAAACCTTCAAACATCTTCATTTAAAATTGTAAAATACAGAAAAACCTAAAACACCAAATACAGGTAAAAAAAACCGTTAAAAAACAATTTTTACAATTAAAATTAGAGTTTAAATTGATTAAAATTAGGCATAAAAAGACAAATTTTTCAGTGCACAAAACTGTTGGCCCCATTCGGCAAAAAGACACTGAAGTTGGTGCAGAAACTGACTTAATTCACTCTGTTACTAAGTTTCAAATGTAATCAAATGGCGGCGTCGTTAGGCTTAACGAGACTTAAATAACTTTTAAATTGTCGATAATTCTATATCTATTGGAAGTAAATTAACTAAAGGCATAAAAACCTTAACCGGAAAATAAAACAACATAATACAATTACGTTTAAGGAAAAAAAATGCAAATTTACCAAAATATATGAATAAAAAAACTTAGCTCACGGAACCGGGTAATAGAGTGTGTACATATATACATATATTTATATGTTATATATTTTAGCATTCGAAAATACTTTTGGTGTGGCCGATTGCAACTAAAAAGGGAAGTGTACATCTGCATGTTATAGTAGTCCCATATACAAAATTTCAAGATTCTGAGGATACTCGTTTTTCAGTTTGCGAACTACATATATATGTACGAATGTGCGCACGCATGTACAGACGTCACAATAAAACCTCTTCTAAATGCATTTTAAATCTATTTCACAATACGTCTTGAGGAAAATAGTATTTATTCTGTTCGTATGTACAGACGTAACGCAAAAATGGTTCAAATGGAATCAAGAGCGGTCAAAATGGATATTTTCGTTGAAATACAGCACTCGAAATTTTTCGCGATTACAATATTTCAAAAAGGATTTCTGTCGCCATTTATACACCTCGGAATAGCTATAGCTAACTGTTTTTACTTCCTTGTAACGGTGTAAAGGAAGTATGGTAATCGCGAAAAATTTGGGGTATCATATTTCGAAGTAAATACACATTTTGACCGTTCCCGAACCCAGATGGATGATTTACTTGAGTGACATTTTGGCGATATATCGCCAAATTAGCGAGACAGCAATTTACTCATTGTTAAAATAGATTTGCCCCCTGTATTCTGAATTTTCTGGCATAGCATCGTATCGCTAGATTGCCATGTTACTTTATACAACAGTTTCACATGTAATTTCACTTAAATTATTTACTCATTTCGATAAGCTCTGTTTTTTATCCTTATATGCTACATTCTGCATTTTTTGTTTTAAAAGTGATTGAATTCTGTTGTTGTTATGTTCCAGTTAAGGTTTTTATGCCTTTAGTTAATTTGGATGCAATAGTTGCAAAATTATCACCAATTTAAAAGTGGCGCTAGGCCTAACGAGGCCGCCATTTGTTTACACTTGAAACTCTCACTAGAACAGTGAATTAAATCTAGTTGGTGCTCCAACTTCAGTGTCCTTTTGCCCAGTGGGACCAAAGTTAACTTTCGATTTTGTACGCCGGAGATTTTGTTTTGCTTTCGTGTCGGCCGAATTGCTTGTTTTTGAAAACTCTAAGTTTAATTATAAAAAATTTTTCAACCGTTTTTAACTGTATTTGCTTTTTTAGATTTTTCTGTATTTACAATTTTAATGCAAATGTTTTGAGTTTTTATGTATTTTTGCCTTGCCACGAAATGAGAAGTAATTGAATAAGAAATATATCTCCAATGAAATTCGAGGAGATAAGCTTAAATATACTGCAGCAAAAATGCATATACTTTTTTAATAGGCAGTATAAGGAAGTCATGTGTCGTCCACATCAAATATTTCTGTTTTAGTGACAAGATAAAAGTGTCAAAATTGTAAAGCGACACATTATTCTGTTTAATTTTTTCCCCTCAAACACCCACTTATTTTATTAAATTATGAAATTTACTGCACACTTACAATCCAGGTAAATCTATTAATTTTATAAGCAATTATAGAGCTTAAATAACAATCTAGGATAAGAAACAAAGCAAAAAAATTACTAAATCCATACTTATAAAAAATTATACGTCAATCGAAAATGGAAGAGTATGCGAATTTCTCCTATTTCTAACGCCAAAGATCATCAGAATTTCTTACCTGAAAAAGAAAAATGACATAAATACTTAAGAAAGTGCTTATTATTATTTTTTTCATCAAATAAAATGCATACGCAAATAAAAATTTGTGAAGCATTTTATATTTATGGTACATACTTAGAATTACAATAATCTCCAAACATTTAATAATAATACATAAAAAACATATACATGAAAAGTATCAAAGTGTATTATAAAATACATAACACCAAATTAGCGAAGATAAATAAAATTGATTTTTTATGAACTCAGAAGATAAACATTCGCCGTCATTTCTAATTCTTAATTTTCCTTTTTACTTCCTTCTGCGAAGTACAGGAAGTATTATAATCACAAAAAATTACGGATATTATATTTCAACAAAAATATCCATCACATCAATTTAAAAGTTTTTTTTTTTTTTTTTTTTTGTGGCATCTGTACGTCCGGACAGAATAAAGGACTCTTTTTTTTCTCAAATGGATTGTGAAATGGATTTAGAAGGGATTTTTATCTAGATATCTGCGCGTAGGTCCGTATGTAAGTAACTTGCAAAACCCAAAAACGATTAGTGGAACGCTGAAATTTTGTATACGGACGTTAAAATTTTGTATATGGCAACACCTAGTTGTGCACCTCCCCTTTTTGTTGCAGTCGGCCGCACCAAACGTATTCACTCTCTTACGTTTTACGTTTAAATACTAATAATTTTTTATCCAGATAATTTAGATTTCTTACCATAAAATTAGAAGTCTATAAACTATTTACAATTTTTTCTTTTTTTCTCAATATATACCACCTTCATTCCTTATTTTATTATTTTTGTTCTTTAGAACAAAAGGTTTAATACTTCCTTCCAAAAATAAAAATACAACAATAATTTGATATGAAAAATTCATAGTTGGTCGCTTTGTGTGAGAGCATTCGAAGATGCTTTTTCAAGGACTTCTTAAGCAAAGTACATTATAAAATACGTTCTTGTCAAACGGTTCGATTAAATTGTATTTTAAAGTTTACTGACTTTAAAAAATATGACTCATTTGTTAACTGGATAACTGACAAATAAATATGTTTTTTTTTAGTCCAAAGGTATTTAGTCCCGAAGGACTATTACTTTCGTTTTGCGATTTTGCGT
>KK112455.1:0-12173 GCA_000611955.2 Stegodyphus mimosarum
CTATATTTTATTGAAATATATAAATATTCTTTTCACAAAGTATTTTTTCACAATTACATTAAAGCCGCACAACTATTACATTTCACCTTTCAGTTCTTAATAGTAACACTTCAAACTTTGGAATACAAAAATAATCAATTCAAAAATGTTTCACACGAGCCTCCGTCTTTCTCGCAACAAGCACGTTTTCTTCTTCTCGTAGCCAGATTTTGCTTTCTCTCTGCTTTCAGATAGACAGTTTTTTTTTCACACGAGAAGGCCGTTGGCTTAACTGTTCTTTCATCAGGGCTTGGTTGGTAGCTTCCTCTTACCGAGCATGTGCATGACAGTAATCAAAGGGCTGTGCCGTAGACAAGTTCAGCGGATGTACCTGCGAGGTCATGCTTGAAGGAAGAACGTAAACCAAGAAGCACAAGGGGGAGTGATGTAGTCCAACGGGTGTCATTATAGCACTTCAGGGCTGCTTTCAGGTCGCGGTGTAAACGTTCCACTAAGCCGTTGGCGGAAGGATGGTATGGTGAAGTGCGAATTCGGCGTATTCCAAGCAAAGATGTCAGAGAAGCGAAAAGGTGTGACTGGAATTGTCGACCTTGATCAGTTGTCACAACTGATGGTACACCAAATCGTGCAATCCAACCGGAGATGAACTGTCGAGCCACAGAGTCGGCAGAGATGTCCTGAATGGGAAAAGCTTCTGGCCAACGAGTAAATCTATCAATGCAGGTGAGTAGATATCGATAACCGTCAGATGGTGGCAGAGGACCGACAATGTCTATATGGACATGGTCTAATCGTTCAGAAGGCATCGCGATTTTTTTCAAAGGGCTGTGTGTGTGCCGAGTAACATTTGAACGTTGGCACATGATGCAGGAACGAGTCCAATTGGCAATGTCCTTTTGCATGGATGGCCAAACGAATCTCTCTTGTATGAGCTTTTTGGAAGCCCGGATACCTGGGTGCGATAGGTTGTGGAAACAGTCAAAAACTTTTTTCCTGAAGTCGAGTGGTACATAAGGTCGCAGTCTGTTGTTATAGGTATCGCACAATAGTTGGAGGTCCGGAGTAAGTTGTAATGACTGGAATTTCAATGAGCAGTTCGGGTCTTCACTCAGACGTTTTAACTCCTCATCAGTGGCTTGCGAGTGAGCAATAAGCGTGAAATCCAGTGGTGCATTGGCATCGATGCCCTGAATACGCGAGAGAGTGTCTGCGACGACATTGCTGGAACCTGATATATGCTGAATATCAGTGCTGAACTGAGCTATGTAATTTAAATGCCGAATTTGTCTCGGGGAAGCAGAATTTGATTTTGATGTGAATGCATAAGTTAGAGGTCGGTGATCAGTAAAGATAGTGAAGTGTTGACCCTCGAGATTATGCCTGAAATATTTTATAGCTGCATAAATAGCTAATAGCTCTCTGTCATACGTGCTGTATTTTTGTTCGGTGGGGGACAGCTTACGGGAGAAGAATCCTAGCGGCTGGTAGTCATTAGAGTGTCGAACGTTTAAGACAGCTCCGATGGAAATGTCAGACGCGTCGACCATAACACTCAGCTTTTGGTTAGGAGAGTGATAAGAGAGAGTTGCAGCATTACTAAGGTCGTGTTTACATTTTTCAAATGCCTGATTAAGTTCGTCGTTCCAAGGAATGGGGCGTTTATCATTTTTACGTGAATCTTTTAAGAGTTCATTCAGTGAAGCTTGGGTCTCAGCTGCCTTTGGTAAGAAGCGACGATAGAAGTTTATCATGGCTAAAAAACGTCTGAGCTCGACAATAGTGGTAGGTTTTGGGAAGTCGGCAATTGCTTTGGTTTTATCAGGCAGGGGTTTTACGCCTGAGGCAGTAATCAGGCAACCTAAAAAGGAAACAGACGGTTTTCCGAGTACACATTTGTTAGGATTTAAGGTCAAACCGTGTTTATTCAAACGATCAAACACTTGACGAAGATGACGGATGTGCTCTTCTTCACTAGTTGATGCAATAAGGATGTCGTCAAAATAAGGGATGCAAAAATCCAATCCAAATAAAACTTCATGTATAAAACGTTGGAAAGTTTGGCCTGAATTTCGTAAACCAAACGGCATAGCCAAAAATTCAAAAAGACCAAAAGGGGTAGTGACGGCCGTTTTCGGAATGTCTGCAGGGTTAACAGGAATTTGATGATAGGCACGGGCTAAATCAAGTGTTGAGAATATGTTCTTTCCTGAAAACATTTGAGTGCAATCCTGAATATGGGGTACGGGATAACGATCCGGAATTGTAACGGCGTTTAAACGACGATAATCCCCGCATGGTCGCCAGTCGCCATTAGCCTTACGAACCATGTGTAGGGGGCTTGCCCAGGGACTTTTTGAAGGCTGAATGATGCCTTTTGATAGGAGAAAGTCAAACTCTTGACGTGCAGCTTGAAGTAATTCTGGAGATAATCTTCTAGGTTTCGAGAAAATAGGAGGTCCTTTTGTTTCGATGTGATGGAAAATTGTTGACGTTGTTGCCCTCTCAAAAGTTTGCGAAGGATTTGTCAAGTTAGGGTAATCGGCAAGAATTTTGTCAAATTTTGAGTTACCCATCAAAATATGGATGCTAGTACTGAGTGGGTTCACACTGGGAAGTCTACCACAAGAATATAGTTTTGTTTGCCCATCAATTAAACGGTTGTTTTTAACATCTATAAGTAAGTTGAACTTCGTGAGAAAGTCAACACCTATGATGGGTTGATTGACGTCAGCCAGGACAAAAGGCCAAGTAAATGAGCGACGCAAGTTTAAATTGATGGTCAAAAGTTTGGTGCCATACGTTGCAATTTTAGTGCCGTTAGCGGCGAAGAGTACCAATGCAGCTGGTTTTTTGGCATGCTGACTGTAACTTTTGGGAATGACAGATAAATCGGCTCCGGTGTCAATTAAAAAGGTCAGCTTTGAGGATGAATCGGCCAAAAGAATTCGATTAATTTGGCGGTCGCAACGTTGGCCGACAAGCGATCGCCGATCTAGTTTTCCGACTGCCGGAAATTGCACGGAGAAACACATTTTCGTGCTTTGGAACCAAAATTAGTATGGTAGAAACAGATGTCGTTGCAAGGTTCTTTGTACTGTCGATAGCGTCTATTGGATCTACTACGCCTACTGTTGCGTTGGGGATAACTGTCTCTTCGTTCACAGGAACGCTCACGGCTCTTTTTGATTGCTAGCGAAAGTTCATTTACTTGCTTTGTCAGCTCTGCAACTTGCTGTTCAATGGGAGAGGCAGATGCCGTGGCAGCACTATTTATGTGCGGGAGAGTTGTGAGATCTGTAATTTTATCAGCTACGACTGCGAGTTTTGGGAGGTCATCACTTAAGGCAGCAAGAATACTTTGTGTATTCTGCGGGAGACGAGATATCCATAGGGATTTCAACAAGGGTTCTCCAACGGTCTCTCCAGCGAGGTTTCGCATGCGGCAAAGTAATTGTGAAGGGCGCTGATCGCCCAGTTCTAGCCCCTGAAGAAGTGTACGTATCTTTGACTCCTCATTTTCAGAATGCAATTCAATTAAGCGTGTTTTTAGTGTATCATATTTGCCAGTCACCGGTGTGCGTAAAACGATATCACAAACGCTATTGAGAATATCGGATTCAATTGCTAATATCACATGATTGAATTTCGTGGAGTCGACAGTGATTCCGGCGATATCGAACTGGGCCTCTAGTTGTGCAAACCACAAAGTGGGGTTGACTTTCCAAAATGGGGGAGGTTTGACGGAAACACGTGAAATATTAAGATCGTCTGCGATGGGTTGTGGTGGAGCCATGATTCACAAAACAAATATGTAATGCTAATATGACACAAATACACAATAATCAGTCACTAAAAAGTTCACATACGACATTAGTCTAAAATAAATAAAGTTAATGTAAACATTAACGTGATAAAAACACTTTTGTAGGTAAGCTATCCGAATATAAGCATAAGTACTACTAATAATTTGCGTGGCTTACCTCCGAATTATACGAGAAATATTGGCTCAGTCAGTAGCAGATTCAGCGTAACACAATTCACATATAGAAAAAATATTCCAAGAAAAACTCACTTTGCAATATGTAACCACGTTGTATGATTTATATGTAGAACGCTTCAAAGCACTTTGTCGTTTCGCATGAGAATTCACAAGCACGTTGTTAAGGAAGCACAACTGTTTTTCACACAATTTTGACGCTAACACGAAAATAATGATGGATTACGCTATTAGTTGGCATGAACAGACGATATTTTCACTTCACAGCACATTATAATCACAGAACTGGACGATGCAAGCAGGTTGTAGGAGGTACGTGCTCACTAACTTGACGGGTCACCATTTATGGGGTTTTGTTTATGCACGCCATTTTTGGTGGTGTGTGTTACGGCTGCAGGTAAGGCGATGATAGCTTGGCTCGGTGATATTTAACATTTTTATTTAATGCTAGAAAGAAGATATATTTCAAGAAAAGTTCACACATACACAGTCGTATCGTATTCAGTTCACGCAATGAGCATTTTTACAAGTAACAAGTCCGCGCGGCAAGAATATCGGAATCGTAATTCAGCTACGAAGACATCACGAAATGGAAGAGAGGTGAGCGTATGCTCCTCCGACGGCAGCCAGGAACAGAGTAGTCAGTCCGGTTTTCTTCTAGTGGAGAAGAGGGAGAAAGCTGGTAGCGCCCTCTCTCGGGTAAGTGGACGATTAACAACAACAATAATAATAATAATAGAGTTCTCCACATGTGTTATCCACAACCCTAGATATTTCACACGAGAGCATGCGAATTTACATTTCTCTCTATTAACACATAACTTAAATTTTCGAAGTCTTTCGAAAACCAAATTTAAGTCTTGAATATGTTGTTCAAAAGTTTCGGACAGTACAAAAATGTCATCTAAATAAACCAGAATATTTACAATAGGCAGTCCGTTTCGGAACTAGTCCATAAGGCGTTGAAACGTTGCTGGAGCGTTTCTGAGACCAGAAAGCATTCTTTTATATCGAAACGTACCAAAAGGACATACAAATGCAGTTTTATCTTTATCAGTGGGATTGACTTCAATTTGGTGATATCCACTCTTTAAGTCAAGGGTAGACATATAGGCAGTGGATCTGGCATCGTGTAAAAGTGTATCCATAACAGGAAGTGGATACTTGTCAGGTATTGTTATAGCATTCAGCTTACGATAATCAATACACAAACGAATAGCTCCATTTGGCTTAGGCACTAGAACTACCGGTGCTGCATATGGTGATTCACACTCTTCTATAACATCATTGGCTAAAAAAGTTCATCAATTTCTTTTCGTAAGAGCTCTTTCTTTTTTGGGGATAATCTATAAGGTTGAGATGCAACCAGTGGGTGGTCACCTGTGTTAATAAAGTGTTTGCTATAAGAAGTTGATTCTCCCCCTAGTCGAAAAATATCCTCATTTTCATTAAGCAAATCAGCTAAGCGATTTTTATTTTCTGCAACAAGGTTCTGACCTTCGTCTTCGCGTAAAAAAAGAATTTTAGTTTCAGGTATAACAGGATTGTTTTGCACTGAAACATCACTTGTAAGTGAATTTGTCGGACAAGAACTAGTATTTATTTCGACAGGCTTACAACTTGTTTGTGAGGAAATATCTTTTGCAAAAGGTATTCTACAACTTGGTGTATCACCAAAATACCAGAAATTGTTTCGCACGTCCATTACAATTCCTGATTTCCTTAAAAAGTCAATTCCTAGGAGAGTACGATTACCTTTGGCACGGGGTAGAAAATGTAAATCCGTGTGGAAGGTCCGGCCATGCACTGTGATCGGCACTGTAGCTTTAAGAACGACTGATGTGGATTGCTGACCGTCTGCCAGACAGATAGCAAGATCAACTTCCGTGAACTTTTGTCCTCGCCTCGTTAAAAAATTAAACATTAGCTCTCCACCGACTGACTGATTGGCTCCTGTGTCAGCACAGACTGTTCCTGTAGCTTCATATACTTCGATATCAAGTAAAGTTACGGGAGAGGTGAAACAAGTAAACATTTGTATTGCATTGACATGCGTACTGTCCTTCTTTGGAGAACATTTTGGACATTTCGATTTTATGAATCCTGGATAGCCACAACCATAACAGTAAACAGAATTTTCCACGTTTCGTGAAGGCATATAACTTGGGTTAGGAATAGTATTTTTGTGAAAACTCGGAGGATCTTTCTTCTCATATTTATTGAAAGGAGATTTCTTAAGGTCCTGGCCACCTGCATTTGTAGGGAATTTCGTTTTGTGCAATTCCTGTGATTTGAGGGATTTCGCTATTTTTTGATAAGGTGGTTTTATGTTTTCCTACAAGTCCAACCTTTCGGCTGACATGGCAGGATCATTGAGTGTTTCCCAACTATGTAAATAATGATTTTTATATTCCGGAGGACATCTTTTCTTAATTTGATCAGCGAGGATTAGCTGTTTTAATTGGTCAAATGAAGTAACTTCTAACTCATCGAACCAACATTCAAAGTAGGTTCGAAGCTCGAAATAGAAATCTTTCCAAGTGGAATGATCACGTTTCTGATGCCGACTGAAAAGAAGTCTGAATCGGTCGGCTGTCAGCTTAAACCTTTGAAGCAATATAGTACGAATGTGGGTGTAGTTTTTTAAACATTTCTTCGGGTTCTCTTGCTATTAATTTACCTATATCACTTGGAACTATTCCAACTAAATGTGATACCCAGTGGTCTGTAGACACATTTAAAAGTTTCATCTGTCTTTCAAACATGGTTAAAAATAAAGACATATCATCTGTATCAGGACAAAACGTAGGTAGGACAGTTTTTAAATCAAATCGCATTGGAGTGGAATCAATTTGGTTACTGTCTGACAGTTTTGTATTTTGGAGTCTAAGCTTTTCAAGCTCAAATGCTTTTTCCTCAGCTAGGCGCAGGTTTTCGTTTTCTTGGTTTTCTCTTTCTAATTTCTTTACTTCTGCTTCTTCCAAATTTTTCCGATCGTCCACAGTATTATTAAAGGTATCTTTAACAAATTGTTCATCATCCTTAAAGACCGCAGATTTAGTAATTTTATCATGTAAATCAATTATTCTATCATTAGATGTAGCTTCGATGCGTAATTCTAATGCTAAGTTATAGAGATCAGTTTTCTTACCCTTAGTGACAAACGACATTTTCGTTTAAATATTAGTGAAATAAAATTATAATTTACCGAAGAAAATTTGAATGTGAATAAAGTTATACCCCTACCTTCTCTTTTGAAGATAATTTAGTTAATAAAATAAGCATTCAGAAAGATATATAATAATCAAGAATTAAAAAAATCCAACAATATTTCTGAGAAAATATTAAAAAAATTACCATCACCTTAATAAATGTTTGGAGAAATATGTACATATAGCAAGAGATTTTAACCAGTTGTAAGAACTTACCAGGTTCTGCATCTGAAATGTATACACACTCTACAACCAATATTATTCACAAGCTTTTGAAATAATTAAAATGCAATAATTACGATGATTAAGCAAACTGGTTTAAAAATATTATACGTATTCAATAATCAAACACCTTCAATAATCAAAACCATACATTATTTAAATATACTTTCAACTATTCTAATAACATTCTGAGAATCAAATATAAATTTATACCCTTTATACCATTTAGACTGTGTAACAGAAATGATTCTTAATTAGAATATTTCATTCCGAATCGTCGACCCTTTCTAAAATAATTTATAAGAACCCAGCATACAATAAAACTTACATAGAAAATAGTAGTTACCCAATACTTATGAAAATGCGTTGGATCCAACAAAAAAAAATATCATACACAGAAATAATAATTTCCTTTTTAAAGAATGCAAAACTAAATAGAGAATATAAATATATAATCTCGTACTTGTAGCAATGGAACATTTACTTATATTCTAAACACTTTTATGCATATACATTTCATTATGAAACCAAATACTTCTATAAACAAAAGAAAACAAAATATCAAAGTAATTTCACCAACCATAGTTTTAACCAAAAGGAAATTAATTAGTTACTCTGCCCTTTCAATAAACTTACTTAAATCACATGAAAGGGAACAATAATAAACACATCATTTAATCACTTACGTTCTGAACTGTGAACTATCAAAGAAAAATTAATAATCAAAAGATCACTTTCCTCATTTACGACACTAAGTATGTTTATATCACCAACAATATTTTGATTTGATTGGACGAGCCATACGAAGAAGCGAAACTAAAATGAATCCAAAGTACTTTTGAAATGACTGGCAGGAAGCAATAAATTCTATTCCACTTAGAAATGGCGTTGTATCACAGGCTGGAGGTCTGCATGTTTGTTTTTCACAATTGAGGATTTTGTGAAAAAAAAATAATTCTATTATTCTTTAACTTGATAGTTCCGAACTGAAACACGACGATGTATCAAAAGAATGCACAAATATTTTTTGAATGTAAACAGAAAAAAAGAAATAAAAATATACCATTTGCGAACGTTGCACACAAATTCAAATTTTCTTTACTGTTGATTATAAACTTGTAACTTAGCACTTTTATAAAATCCACATGGAGCGGAGAAAGGCGTCGGATAAATAATTTTCAATGATGAAGCGAAGATATAACATAAACGCACACACAACACTGTCGCTGCGAAGACACGTTGGATTTCAAGTGTCGGGATGACACGTTCCACGCAAGCAGAATGTATCTAATGCAGGGTGAATGAACATCAGCTAGGGCGGCTTGCAGATTCAAATTATTGGAGAAGGAACTCACAAGAAGCACATTATCCAGTGCTGGAAACAAAGCCAGGACGTGCTGCTGACACGCTTTCGCTTTTGGTTCGTAGAGGAGTTGGGCGCCATTTATGCCTGTTGTGTTGTGACGAGACTCTTGATAAAACATTGCAGCAAATGAAAATAACCATTTTTAAGAGCAGATATATTTAATTCGATTTTAAGCTCCACATTCACAAAACATAACACACGGACATAACAAAATAAACAAAATTACACTAAACAAACCATGACTGATTGCTACCACTACATTATCACCGCGCTTCCAGAGGATCATGGGAGTGGCGCTAGCTGGCTAAAAATGTAGCGCCCTCTAGTGCATCAAAAGAGAAGGTATTAGTAAATATACCCGTTACAATATTGAAATAATGATAAACTCCAGTTCGTTTCACATAGTCCACGAATGCTCTTTGTGTCTCTGTTTGCTGATGTGACGAGCATTTTTATAATAAATTGTTTCCTCTCGCAAGCGCTCTTTATATGATGATCGACCAGAGTCACAAAATCGGTGATAAGATATTACAAAGATCCTAGAAATAGCTGGCAGTAGAGAACAATAAAAACCTTAATCAATAGTAGACAAACTGTAACACTAGGTTAAATCTGAGGACAGATGTAGCCACAACAATCACACGCTATTTCCTCGTCTTGTGCGTCCATTTTACTAACAAATTTTGATTCATATATTCCTGCAAATGGTCTCTGTCTCGGCGGCAAATTTTGATTGCATTCGTGTTAAAAAAGTCTTAATGAATTTAGTCCTGTTTCCGTGTGATATCATTTGGTATCGGTTGCGCCGATTATTTGCTGAGAATTCTTAAACTGGGAGTTATTATCTATCCACTCAGATAAACAATAGAACAGCTTTTGTTTTTTATAGTAGTACCACGTCTTTAGGATTTAACTGCGTTAGACTTGTCAGCTTGAACTTTTACTGATATAAAATTTCGACATTTTTTGTTCGATGCTGGGACACTTAGGGAAGAGGCCTTGTGGATTTCATATTTTTAAAGTTGTATGTGCTCATTATGAGTTTTATTTTACGTTGCCCTTAACACTGATCTTTAAGATGGAGGATTGTAAATCTGGATTTTGTTTATTTTATTGCAAAAGGAAAATTTGACTTATCGTATGCTTTTTGTGTACAATATCGCTGTAAGCTTTTTAAAATGCATAGTTAATGTCGACGAGCAATTGAATCTTAATTATCTGGTATATTTCTTTCTCTACATACACACCAAATATTTGATGTCGTATCTATGTACGTAAGTAAAATAAATGTCACGTAACGTTCCTTTTTAGAGTTGTTGGTGAAAAGTTAATAATTAAACTCGAGGACATCGATTAGTTACGCTGCTTTCTAACGTCTTACTCAAGCACTGTACTAAAATAATAATGTGACCGTTACCCAGGTTTCTAAGTAAACAAATAAAAACCTTAATTAATTAGTACTTTCACTCTATTCATAAACTTTATAATATCAGCCATCTGAATCACGAAATACGATTTTTTTAATTGCTTTTAATTTTATAAAAGCTTCTTTCTTTATTATATGTATATTTTCCTCATTAAATTGAAAGTAATAAGATTGTTTTTTTAGGAAGAAGTATAATTAACAGGCTTCTTTGCTTTCATATACAATGTACGTCCAGAAAGTAAGTTCCGTTTGGTAATAAAAGTAAATTGTGTACAGCTACAGAAAAGTTATTTATTGCACAAAATTCAACAACTCTTAAACTACTTTTCCACATAACTGCCGAAATATTGCAGGCATTTGTCATAGCGTGGCACAAGTTTTTGTATACCTTCTTCATAGAAATTTGCCGCCTGTGTCTTCAACCAGTTGGAAACAGTTTCTTTCAGCTCGTCGTCATTGTTAAAGTGTTGACCGCCAAGGAAAGACTTAAGATGTAAGAACAGATGAAAGTCGCTAGGAGCGAGGTCAGGGCTGTACGGAGGATGGTCAAACACGTCCCAGCCAAATCCCTGTAGGAGGTTTTTCGTCACATTTGCAGTGTGTGGTCGTGCGTTGTCGTGAAGAAAAACAACACCTTTTGACAGCAATCCTCGGCGCTTATTCTGAATTGCACGGCGCAATTTCCGAAGTGTCTCGCAATAAGCATCTGCTCTGATTGTTTGACCACGCGGTAAGAAATTAATGAGTAAGATGCCTTTCCAGTCCCAGAACACTGTGCACATCATTTTTCGAGGTGTCAAGATTTGCTTCGGCTTAACCTTTGCTGGGGATGAAGTGTGCCTCCATTCCATTGATTGCCGCTTACTTTCAGGGGTGTCGTAAGAAACCCAAGTTTCATCTCCTGTGACTATCTGTGTCAGAAATTCTTCACCGCTTTCAGCATAACGGGTCAAAAACTGAAGTGCACTACCCATCCGTTTTGTTTTGTGTTGCTCAGTAAGAATCTTTGGTACCCAACGTGAGCAAAGTTTACGAAATTTCAGTTTTTCGGTAACAATTTCATGCATTAGTGATCGTGAAATTTGGGGAAATTCCATAGCGAGAGCACTAATTGTAAACCTTCGGTTTTCATGGATCTTGTCATCAATCGCGTGAACCAGTTCTTCTGTAACCAAAGATGGACGCCCACTTCGTTCTTCATCGTGCGCATCACTACGTCCGTCATTGAACTTTCGGACCCATCTTCTCACCATTGAATCACTCATCGCTTTTGGTCCGTAAACATCGCAAATTTGCCGATAAATTTCACTAGGTTTCACTTTCCTCGCATTCAGAAAACGAATCACAGATCTGATTTCACAAGCGGCGGGATTTTCAATCAACACCGACATTGTAAACAAGCACAACAAAGCGTACGTGACTGACAGCGATCTCCAAATGGCGCGCGTTTCTTCTCCTTGATACAGAGCGTCTACTGCGCATGTGCGGAACTGCGATCGCAGAGCTGCAGCGGAGATAAATTGAAACGGAACTTACTTTCTGGACGTGCCTCGTAGATAAAAATTTAGTTCGTTCATATGAGGAAAAAAATCATACAGTTCTTTATAAATTTTGAGCAATTTTAGTACGATAAAAAAAAATTTTTGTTTTGTAAAATTGCTATTAAAAAAAAGATTCTTTTATTAGTCTTACGAAAAAAGGCTAATATCAACTTCTTTTATCATTCAAACAGACACAACTCTTTGATATTTCAATATTTTTCAGTCATATCATTATGACGTTTTCCGTACTAGATATTTTCAGTTGATTAATTACCAATTAAAATATTAATTAATATTTTCAACTGATTATTCATAATTATCGAGTTCAGAAATATTCGGAAGCATTATTCTACCTACATAGCTTTCTATTATTCAGTTAAAGATAAATAAAAAAAATTTTCAGAATTAC
>KK112455.1:12188-64659 GCA_000611955.2 Stegodyphus mimosarum
AGGGAAAGTTTCAGTGTGCATATATATAAGCCTTTTGCACTATTCTGAAGATGATAAAATACCGGAAAATGGGAAAATTTAGCTAAGATTCTTTCTAAACCATCTCCTTTAAAATGTTTTCCTTGAGCAAGTATTATTAATTATACGAATTAATTACAAATTTCAAAACTTATTTGTTTAAACTCAAGGAGAACTATGCAGATTCAGTTAATAACAGATATGGGGAAGATTTAAGATATGCACCACTAACTCATGAAGTTAAACTAGGATTTATTTATTTACATAGGAATGAAAAGAAAAGGGAAAAAAAAGAACAATCGTCACAACTTAATACGTCTGTGTTCACTATCGTCAACCTCTCGTCTGACCACACCCTAATCTAGATGGCGCTTTTTACATAATCTTAGTTACAGTTACAATTCCTCCCTTTATCACCAAATCCACTTGATCGTTTCAGTTTGAAGAGATAACAGTTTTTGCTCGTCTAGCAAGAAATTATTTATATATAGGGTGCGGCAGCGTTCATAGTAGGATATTAAAAACACATTATAAGACAGTAACTGTAATTTATTTATTACCTCTTATGTCAATTAATAGTTAAGGTATGCCATTTACTAATGTGTAAGCGATAAGCGACGGAGGACGTGAGCACTGTTCCTTTGCCATTCGGTTAATCAGTACAACACCACGTCCACCCTTATCTAGAATTGGCCTCTTGGTGTGGTCACACGAGAGCCTCGCACGACGTGCCCAGATTCCAGCACCTAGATCATCTGGTGGGTAGTCGAACAGACCAATATTCCCCCGGGAATTCCCTCTCATCCTATCCTCGAGCCCAGCATTTACTGAAACAATATCAATCAAAATATGGCCATACAAGGGCTTTGTCAGCAGGGTATGACAGGCTGTTGTTATAGCTACTTTGGACTTACATGACGATGTACTATGTACGTTTTACTATACACTACATTTTTACCATACTTTTTTTTACTTTATATATTTGGCACTAGACTTGGCACAGGTCGGTGCCGAAGCCTGTAATTTTCTCCATTACGTTATTTAATTTATTTATGAGGTGCTTCTGTTTAACTAGAAATTTGCAGAATGCTTGGCGATTTTGTGCCGGCAGTCTAATGTGCATGCCCGCTGTGAGGGGACATTCCGCAAGATAATGTTCTGGGGAGCCTAGCTCTCCGCAGCAGCACACATTTGATTGGCTAATTGCAAATCTCCCGAAGTATACGAGAAATGGACCATGTCCGGAGATGTACCTCGTTAAGTGCGGGTTTCCACAACGTCTATCTTGGGAAACGTACGTGAGATGGTAATGTGTGCGTCTACCTGTATTGCTGACGTCCCACTCTTCCTGCCATTTGCCTGTGGCTTTGAGGTGTAAAGTCCTTTTCAGGTAGGAAATGGGCCAGGAGGTTGAGACTTGTTCGTCTGCGTTGCCAAGTGCGGCTTCTTTGGCAAGGCTGTCTGAAAATTCATTACCCTGCTCTCCCGCGTGTGCCTTGACCCATTCTATGTGTGTGTCGAAGTGCTGATTATCTCTGAGGTCGTGCTGGATGCCTCTTATGATTGCAGACGGGTGTTCGGGATTGCCTATGGCATAAATTGTTGAGAGACTATCCGATTTTATAGATGATCTGGGTGTTATATTATGGCACAGCAGATAGCGTATAGCCTGCGCTATTGCTACAGCCTCTCCTTGGAAAACGCTATTGTTGTCTGCTAATTGACCTTTCCATTGGGCAATGATGTTTTTGTTGGACATAAATATTATGGCGCTTCCCACTCTTCTGTCCATTTTAGAGCCATCTGTATATATGACATGGCTGGAGGGTCTGTGGTTCGTCGAGGGAGGGACGTATAGCTTGATGCCAACTCCGTAGTCCTCCGGGTGGATGTTGACAAATAGTTGTTTTTGTTCGAACATTTCCGGTGTGAAGTAATCGCCGTTATATGTGGTCGGTATACGTAGTTTAATCAAAGCTTGACGTGCAGCTTCTTCCTCTGCTCTTATGTGCAGGGGGAGTAGCCCTGCGAGAACACTGAGTGCATCCGTCGATGTCGTGTTGTACGCTCTAGTAATGCTCAAAGTGAAAGGACGCTGGATGGTTGAAAGGTGCCTTACCTGTCTGCCCTGCATGGGGAGTGCCCACACAGCTGCAGTATAGGTCACGATCTTTTCGATGACCGTGGTGTACAGGATCTTTTGTACATGATGGTTTAGACCCCATCTGTAGCCTTGCAATTGGCGGAGCTGTTTGGCTATGGCCGAAGTGCGTTTCTTTATTGCGAGTAAGTGGGGTATCCACTAAGTGGGTTAACTTCTCGTCTATTGTAATACCGAGGTATTTGAGCTCCTTTACTATTTTTAAACGTTGTCCGTTGATAGTGATTTGGGGTCTTCGTGCCAGGGAGCCTCCTTTCTTTGGTACTAACAGTATTTGAGACTTGTTTTCCGCAATCACCAGTTTTAGTGAGTCTCAGAGCTTCTGGAACATATGGCAGGTCTCATTACAGTTTTGCTGTAGTACCTCTCGAGAGTGCCCTTTGACTATCAGTGGCGCATCATCGGCGTAGGCAAATATTTCTGTATGCTGTGGCCAGGGAGCTGTGAGCACTTGAGTGTCAAGTTCCAGAGGTGCGGGTCAGCGCAGGAGCCTTGTGGGCATCCTCTGGTTTGCTTGCGTTCGATTATGCCTGCGGGATGTACAATCATGAGCGTCCTGTCTTGCAGGTAATGGCTTAGGGTGTTGTAGATGTTACTCGGACAGTCCGAGTTTCTTAAGGCTTGCATGATGGCCGACCACCATAGGGTGTCAAATGCACTTCTTAAGTCTAAGCTAATGAATGCCGTATGGTGACCGTTAATCCTGTTAGCCATAATGGCATTGTTTATGTCGTGTAGTGCATGGATAGTGGAGGTGAAAACCGTATTGTCGAGGGCTTAGCTTATTGTTTACGTGCAGGTGATGTCGCAGTCTGTTCATTAGAATTTTTTCAAATATTTTGCCCAAGGCCGGCAAAAAGCAAATTGGTCTAAAAGATGCTACATCAGCTGGGTCTCTGTTTTCTTGAGGAACAGCACTACCTGTCCGACTTTAAAGGATTTCGGGAAGGTGCCTGTGCCTAGTAGCTTATTAAACAGTTTGATGAATAGATCCGGGGTTGCTAGGATGACTGTTTTTGCTATGGCGTAATCGATGCCATCTGGGCCGGGGGTTTTTTTCTTCGGAAAGTGTGCCAGTGTATGCTTTAATTCCTTCATGGTGATTTTACGATCTGTTGGTGCTATGGAGGGCCTTTGTTCTGCACGTATGGCTGCATGAAGTTCTGAATCTTCAGCTGGATTGTCTTGACTGAAGACAGCATCCAGTACTTTGTGCAGTGTATCTTTTGTAAAGTCCTGTGTTGCAGTGGTGTTGTCTGGAATGTGCAGCTGTGCCAGCTTGTACAGTTTATCAGTCATGATCTTGTGATGACCATAGGCGTATTGCGTGGATTACTTTTCGAATATGATGCCTGTCAAATGATGCCCCCTCTGCATAACGCATTCATTTAGGCTGCGTTGGAAGCGTTCCATAACTCGGCGTTACGTATTCCCTGGGACATAGCCGACGGCCGTTCTGATGCAATTCTTCAACTCAGGAATGGTGGCACAGCGTGTTCGGAAAACTTCTTGCTTCAGGTGGCCCCAAAGCAAAAAGTCTGCGCACGAATGATCAGGTGAGCGAGGCGGCCATGGATGAAAATGGAGATCTTCTTGCAATATTCTCCTGAATAAGCGATCGGACTTATGCAAAGTTTGCGAATGACCATGAGCAGATCTTTTTGGGCTACGCAATATTGCAGCACGAACATTTTCCACGGCTTCTGGTGTCCGCACAGTTTTTTTCACTTCTTCCCTGTTTGCCATTATAAACAGAACCTGTTGTTCGAAATGCACTTACCCACCTCACAATGGTCCGTCCATCTGGAACTTTCCCATGACGTCCCAAGTTGAAATGTTGCCGAAATAGACACTGGGTAGCAATAACTGAGTAGTTATTCTTGAAATAACTTTCAACACAAAAGGCACGATGCTGTGCACTTCACCGATCCATATCACTGTCACATTCGAAATGGCAGCTCAATATACGAATATGGAACGAGCTGGCGCGCATTCATGCAGTACGTCATTGTACTACGCAAGTCAAATTACGCTATGAACGCTGCCGCACACTGTATATCACGATTATTTGACTTTGGTTGCGAAATAAACGTAATTTCCTTTTCTTTTATAATCGATGTCTGTAACGGTGTAATGTGATTCAACAATTAGACTAAGAAGAAAACGCTAATTGCTGTATGAGTAGAATATTCATTTATAAACTGTTTCCTAAAAATTTTAACTTCTTTATTTGTTTGAGGTTCTGATTATTGATAATTTTAACTATGCATAGTAATCTAGTAGTGAAGCTAAGAACCTTTTTTACTAGGGTGCCGCTATGGAATGATTTATGTATCTCAAACGTAGATGGATATCAGACATTTACCTAAATATAAATGCCTGAGATATTTTAATGGAAATATTATCAAGACAGGGTTAGTTACATTTTTTAAGTACAATCGGATATCGCATAATTTTCAAACTTTAACGTTTATATTCAATATTTGGGAGTAAAAATAGTCTGACCGGAAATTTAAGTAAACTCTAGATATCAGATATAACAGTTTAAGGCTGAATAAGTATTACAATCTGAATATCTATGCCTATATCATGCTGATATCAAGTAGTGTCTTTTGGAAGTCATCAAATTAGAAAAATGCATTCTTACCCTTAGAAGGAGAATACATTTAATGATTAAAAAACTTGCTTGAACTCCACAGCTGAAAAATGAACATACATGGTTCAGATACTTTACCTTCTTTTATAAGTAAATAAAATAGCAATATAGTATTTAATACATTAATGTGTTATTTATTATACAATTGTAGAAACTCCATGAAGATAACTCTTATTGTCATTTATATTTGGATACAGCAGAACAAAAGTTTCACCAAAATTTTTAGACATTCTAATACATAATACTTAAAGTATATAAACTATTTTCGTCCACCTTCCCGCGTGCTTTCGTGGCGTAACTGGACAGCACGTGCGGCTGAATTGGGAGATCCAGTGTTCAAATCTGGGCTAGGGCAATGCGCAATTTTCACGTCTCCTGCATCGATATACCTAATGATTCTACAAGTGGTGCCCGACTAAAAGGTGGTAGACCATAATTCGTCATCAACAGGATTGGCGATTGAGTTCTCTCATCTTCAGTCACCCTTTAAAAGAAGGGTGTATATAATATGTTTTCTCCCTCTTTTCCACATGCCTTCATGGTGTAACTGGATATCACGTCCGGCTGGCTTTCGGGTGGTTCTGTGCTCGAATTCCGGATATTGAAATTCATTTTTTTAATGTATCCTGCATCGCTAAACCTAATGACGCTACAAATTGTATTAAATTTTAATTTATTTCCCTTATTTTAAAACATATACGAGGGTCGTTATGTCAATCCGGAACTTTTTAAAAAAAAAAAGAAAAACAAATTTCAAAGTGTGAAAAGTTGATTTATTTTTCCACATGACCTCCAGCTACAGTATACACTTATCCCAGCGTTTAACGCCCTCAGAGGCTCACTTCTTGTGAGTACGGGTGTGGCAGCCCTTCAAGGGATTATCTTCTTGGTGAGACGGGGGTCACGATCCTGGAGCCTTAATGGTCTTTCCTCATTCCTTTTTCTTCTCTCCTTTTCTATTTTCATTTTTTCCACCCGTGTGGTTTTCCTTTTCGAAGGTTTGGGCTCAAAGTGAGATTCTGTTGCATCCCTTTGTTTCAACTGTCTCATGGAGAGAAAACTACTTACGTGTTTGCCGTGCCTTCTGACCCGTAAGGCTGGAAACGAGGGTCCTGGTAGTTGAGAGGCGAGGGATTGTCCCCAACACTCTGCTTTCGCCTCTGCTTCAGATTGAAACGGGAGGCATTGAGCTGTCCCCGCTAATGTCAATCGGCTGGTCACTTGGCTTTAGGGTCAGTGGCATGGGGATAAGCTTCCGGGAAAGCTGACTGTGGGACTTCAGATTGCATATATACCCTGTTAACCCTGGCACAGGTTTCTGCGTCCCCTTGTTGGACTCCGTGGTGGGTGGGGCTGCCGGGTCCGAATCTTACTTAATCTCCAATTATGGCCTCATTAAATACCACTAATAATGTCCCAAATAAAAAAGCTTAAACATGTGTAAATGCTAATGATGTTACAAAAAACACCTAGATTTTTGGTTATTGACAATTCAAAGGACGATCTGCCAAAAAAGTCACCTTTCCTCATTCAAAGGACTTTGCAATCATGTATAGGATAACTCAAAAATATTAAGCGACTGCGATCTGGTGATCTTGTTGAAACATCTTCTCCATCTCAAAGTGTAACACTCTTTGGATTAAAAAAGCTTGGGTCCCTTGCGATGCTTTCAGTGTCAGCGTTTCGCCACTCGAAAATGTCCTGTCGTGACACAGTCACATGTGTACGTTGCTCTGGGGGAAGGCTATGACAGCGAAAATTGTAGTGCCAACCCATTATGTACAAACTGGAAAGGGGAGCACACAGCTTTCTCTTGACTATGCCAAAAATGGAAGGCTGAAAAGGAGGTGCAAACATTAAAATATACGAGGAATATTTCTTATGCTGAAGCTAGAAGGTTAGTAGCAGAGACACAGACACGGAAAAATTTATGTTATGCAAATACAGTGAAATCAGTTAGAACAATTGTAGAGACATTAGGTTTTTTTGGAAGCAGGAGACATGAAAAATGAGCAACGCCTTTGCCGGGAATCGAACCACGGACCTCTCGGTTACGTGCCGAGCATGCAGACCACTACAC
Organism: Stegodyphus mimosarum; assembly: GCA_000611955.2. Taxonomy (NCBI): domain Eukaryota; kingdom Metazoa; phylum Arthropoda; class Arachnida; order Araneae; family Eresidae; genus Stegodyphus; species Stegodyphus mimosarum. The sequence goes on from KK112455.1 coordinate 19,104, forward strand.
CACGAAGGCATGAGAAGAAGGCGGGAGAAATACCTTATACAATAGGCACACAAACAACAATATGCGTACAAAATAAACAGCCAAATCAAAACCCACAGCATAATATAGCACAAAAACCAAAGCCAAAAATAATGACAGTACCATACTATAAAGAAACAAAAGCTAATCAAACTGAAAATGCGAAAGGAAAAAAGGAAATTGCAAAGCCCTCCAGATCTCCAAGTGTGAGTTCTTCTGGAAGCATTAGCTCAGAAAATCCTAACTCAGATATGGATGTCGATGACGGAATGGATATCCCAAAACATCTAGGTCCTCATAAAACATAAAAAGGGCAAACATGACGCAGGATGGCCAACCTTGTATCGCGGGATTGTCGCGGTTTCCAACAAAACTTTGTTACCATCAAATATTTGATCGATGTATATCAAACTGTGTGCTTGGCGATTCAGGAAACTATGCTGAAACCGGAACAAATAGCAAAGCTTCGGAGATATTCTTTCACCAGAAATTATAATCTTGGAGGCGAGCGTGTCAGTGGAGGTGAAGGTCTCACCTCACTTGATTACCCCTCCTGTTCGAATTCTTTAATTACAAACCTCCAAGCTGTCGCTACCCGAATAAATATAAAGGAGTTTGTTTTCAGTTTGTTCCCTTTATTTGTCACCAAATCACCACATCGATCAGCAGGACTTAGACGATCTAATAGAGCAGCTGCAGGAAGCCTTTATCATGATAGGGGATTTTAATGGCCATTGCCCGCTCTGGGGAAGTAAAGACAAATCCCCGAGGCAGACAAATCGAGCAGATGATTGATGATTATGGCTTTTCTCTCCTCAGTAGTGGACAAAATACTTCCATGAGCCTACAAGGACATTTCACGCTATTGATGTGGCTATTTGTGCACCATCCCTCTTACCATTTTGCACATTTAGTGTTGGAGATGATTCTTACAACAGTAATCATTTTCCCATTTTTGTCTGTATCACACGAGGAGTCCATGTCAAGATCCCCCAGTTTTATACTGAACAGGGCAGACTGGGAACTTTTCTCGTCTTTTGTAGAAATGACAGAAGAGATGGTAAAAGATGAGCCTATCAATGATACTGTAGAAACTGTCACTGATGTCATTATTTGTGCAGCTACAGTTTCTATTCCGATGACATCAAGCAAACTTCCAAAGTATCCTAAACCATGATGGAACCATGAATGCAGAGAAACATTGGCAAAACTGAGAAAAGCTTGGGAAATTTTCACAAGTACCCCACTTTGTCAAATCTATGACAAATGTTTTGTCTTTAAAAAGGCTAAAGCAAACGCAAGGAAAGTAAAGCATAAGAGCCAAGGGATTCTTGGATATCATATGTGTCCTCAATACCATCGTGTACACCAAGTAAAAGAATTTGGGAAAAAGTTAAGAAAGCGTGCGGAATGTATAAAGACCACCCACTTTCCTTTCTGGAGAAAGATGGCCAAATGATTAGTACGAGAGAAGAAATTGCAAATATAATTAGTGAGACATTTGCTGCCGTTTCGAGTAGCCACAATTACCCCCCGGCATTTCTTTGTGCAAAGCATTGTCTCGAACAAATTCCCATTACCCTTCAACTCTTCCAACTTAGAGCCTTATAACGGCAACTTTACTATGCTTGAGTTAAAGAAAGCATTGATGGAGACACATGGGGTCGAGTCCGGGTCTGGATGGTATAAGTTATGAGATGCTAAAGCGTCTCTCCAGTAAATCGTTGTCTGTTCTTCTTGCTATTTACAATCGAGTGTGAAAAGAGCATTATTTTCCCCCAACGGATGGAAGAAAGAAATTATCATTCCCATAGCTAAACCAGGAAAAGACGCAAAGAATCCCTCGAACTAACGGCTAATCGCTCTTAAGAGTTACATTTGCAAATTATTTGAAAAAATGGTAAACCGCCGCCTAGTCAATTATTTAGAAAAAAACAATGTAATCTCACCATGTCAGAGTGGTTTCCGGAAAAGCAGAACAACCATTGACAATATGCTCCTTTTAGAAACCTCCATCCGTAAGGCCTTCGTCAAAAGAAACCACTTAATCTCTGTCTTTTTAATATCGAAAAGGCATATGATAAATCATGGAGATATGGTATTTTACATGACCTTCATGCTTGTGGTCTGCGCGGCAACATACCAATCTTCATTTGGAAATTGTTAAGGACTAGAACTTTTCAAGTAAATATTGGCTCTGTTTTGTCAGATATTTTTAAACAGGAAGAAGGTGTGCCTCAAGGTTGTGCGCTGATTGTTACTGTATTCAGTGCAAAAATAAATTCTATTTTAATGGAACTTCCTCCCACTGTTTCAGGATCACTATATGTAGACGACCTTCATATAAGCTGTGAAGGTGCAGATATGAGATATATTGAGAGACAGCGTGAGATCGCTCTGAACAGATTGCAGAAATGGCCCGACAAACATGGATTTGTTTTCTCTGGGCAGTTTCTAGGTGTGATGTTCGATCCAAAATTAACCTTCATTCCACATGTAATGTACTTGAGGAAGAAGTGTTTCAAAGTGCTTAATTTTTTAAAAGTCCTGGCAAACACCACCTGGGGTGCAGAGCGTGGCTCATTGCTTCACGTCTACAGAGTGCTTGTCCGCTCAAGAATATATTATGGCTCAGTAGTGTACCGTCAGCACGGCCGTCTGTTTTGGGAAAACTAGATCCTGTTCATCATCAGGCTTTACGCATTAGTTCTGGAGCCTTCAGAACATCCCCAGTTGAGAGTCTGTATGTCTACTGCTTCTAACAGTCTCTTCATTTGAAACGAGAGCAATTGTCTCTTTCTTCAAAATTTTATCAATACCAGACCATCCTTGTCGCCGTCTTTGCTTTATGACAGTTACAATAGCCTGTTTGCAGCAAGACCCCTATGCCTCCATTCTGTATAAGAGCTCGGTCACTAATAAAAAATATCTCATGTCCGATGTGAATGTTCAAACCGTAAAACATTTTAAAATTCTTCCCTGGGAGAGTACAAATATCCAACTTCTTGATGCTTTTCACCATCTGGACAAGAGGAATACAAATGATATCGTATACAGACAGTACGTTCTGAGCATAGAGAAAAATACAACGGATACATTCCCGTGTATACGGATGGTTCAAAAGAAAGTAATCATGTTGGAGCATCTGTTGTGATTGGTAATAATATGAAAGGCATCCGTTTACATGATATCTGCTCGGTCTTAACCTCTGAGATGACTGCTGTATACGAGGCACTTTCCTTCATATCTGGACTCTACAAGCAAAAGTTTATAATTTATACTGATTCATTCAGTGCACTGAAAGCTTTAGAAACATTTTGTGATACCCAGAATCCTATAGTAGTTGAAATTCTGAAGTTAAACTTAAAAAACTTTGGATATGACATTCTCTACTGCTGGGTGCCCGGGCATGTAGGGATAAAAGGTAATAAGCTGGCAGACTTCACAGCAAAGTCTGCTCTTGAAATGACCAATCGGCTCATTCCTTATAAAGATATCAGCACTGTCATCAAGCAAAGGTCTTGTACAAGTGGCAGCTACACTGGGATGATCAACTTAGTAACAAGCTCGGAAGGATTAAAACGAAAGTGGAATATTGGGAGGTAAATAGAAATTGGAGAGAAGTGCTTTTAACTCGCCTCAGACTTGGCCATTCACGGGTGATACACAATTATCTTTTAAAAGCGGAAGAGATCCTGTTTGTCCCAAATGTAAATCTGTGCTTTCCGTGTGTCATATTCTAATAGATTGCCCGTTGATACGAAACCAAAACCAAAATTATCGGAACTACGCCGAGACTACCCGTCAACGGTTGTTCTGTACAGGTTCTTAATATATACATATTTAAATCTTAATAATAACTAAACACAGTGAGTCTACTTATGTATAAACCTTAATAATTATAGGACACAGTGAGCATCTTTTATAGTCGTACCTTCAATATTTGGTAAAAAAAGAAAGAAATTTTATCTACCTGGGTGATGCACGTGCTTCATGAGGAATAGCCATTTTATTATACAGTAGGATACATCTTCATATACATCTTGAATAAGAACCCAACTATGAAACACTTGAAAATTATACACAATGCAAATTAGAATTAGTAGAACGCTAAAAATCAGCACGAGCAAAATTAAGGATTCATCACATACGCGGAAAAGCAGGCATCTGCCCCATCTACAAGAAAAATAGAAATAAAAGTAGTAAAGTTATTTACAGTTCAAAGTCTAGTGGATAGCTGTCGCCGTTTATTGACGGCATTAAATAGCAGTTCACTTCTGACTCACCACTCAGGGTCAAGGTAATAACAAACTAATTGATACATTAATGAACAGATATAACGCAGCTGTGCCTTGCTGCAGCTTACGTAACACACGTATTTCAATGCACTTCCTAAGAAATATTTTATTGTCTCTGAAATATATCTTCATAATCTAATTGGACAAGTCTTTGATAACAATGCATTCTTGTATTTAAGAGATACCGCTTTTTATCACTCATTTTAAAATGGTTTTAATGTTTGTATAATGTATTTTAAATATTATCATTCATGAATTTTACCTTTTAGTAGTTGAATCATCTGGATTTGATTGTTCATCTTATTTAATATGTGTACTTGAAAGTTATTTGTGTGTGTATTTGTTTGCTTGTAAGTTGTTTGTGAGTCTGTGTATCTCTTGTTTTTCCTTAATTTGATATCTGAAAGTTTCAGATATGTGTTTCGGCGCACATGTTTAAGGTTTTGTGCCAGGAATTCCATAACCAACCAACCCAGCATTTAACTAACGCCTGGAATGCTTCGGCATAGAAAGATATATTATTACGACGGAACCATTGTAGGACATCATTCTTCACCCCATCATCATGTTGAAATGTTTTCCTCCAAGGACTTCCTCAGGGGCACAAACAGGTGGAAATCACTTGGCGCTCAGTCAGGACTATGGGAGTGGGGGTGGTAATATTTCCTAGCCGAGTTCCTGGATTGTTTGAATGTACGTTGAGCGGTATGCGATCGTGAATTTTCTTGCAAAAATAGAACACGCTTTGTGATCAAACCCGGACACTTCTTCCGTAAGCTCTTGTGCACATCACGCAGAAGGCGGCAGTAATACTCACTGTTGATGGTGACACCATGGGGTAAAAATTCAACGTGAATAATTCCATGCTTATCCCAGAAAGCACTTGACATCACTTTACCAGCATATGCAACTATTCGAAATTTCTTGGGAGGTGGTAATCCGTATGCCTCCAGTGCATCGATTCTGTTTTGGATTCTGCGGTGAAATTGCGAATCCATTTTCGTCACATGTTATGATGCGATTCAGAAAGTCCTGGCCTTCCCTTTCATAAAATTCCTTCAGTTCTCTACTGACATGTTATCTTATGTGTCTGTCAAAGGCAGACAGATGCTTTGGGACGCTGAATGTTTGAATGTTTTCAGGAATGACTACCGTGGGCTGTGATCCACCACGACCGGGATAGTCAGTAGTAGCGAAACGGCCATCTTTGAAGCGCTTACACCATTCAAATGTCTTACTGCGACTAAGTGCCTCATCCCCGTACTGAGTTGAAGTCTTCTGTAAATTTCAGCAGGTTTTATGCCGTCGTTCACTAAAAACTTCATCACAACACGCTGATGTTCACACTGTTGTCCGCCATCTTGAATAGCGGTCTATCCAGAAGCGCGGAAAATGAGCGCCGTCTACCAGTAACAGAATACAGGCGCCAGTTTCTACTGCATAGTCTCGGATTGAGTTCAACAACTTACGAAACATTTAAGTACTGCTGACATTATTTAATACAACGTATAATAAACTAAGATTAAAATTGATAAATATCATATTTTTTATTTATAATTACATTCACCTAAACGTAAATGCCTGAGATATTTTAATGGAAATATAATTAACAGAGAGTTAGTTACATTTTTAAGGACCATCAGACATTGCATGAATTTCAATATTTAACCTTTCCTAATAAAATTTCCTAGACTATAGCAAACTGTTGTCGACAATATTTAAACAGGTATTTATTTTATACTACACTATAATACGCTAACATTATTCCTTCTGTTTTAGATTTCTTTCTGAGCCTTCCAGCTGGATTCTTTAAGAAGCTACAGATATCGTCACTCGTTCCACAGAAGTCAAAAGCGACGATATTCAGCTCCGGCAGCTGTACCTCACAGTTGGCGCAGTGACGTTTTGAATCTTTGGTTATGTAGACATCTAAGAATACTCGGAAGATCCTTTACTGCTCATTCGGGAGTCGTCTGTTGCGAAGCTCTCTGTAGTGCCATATTAGAAGGGACGCCCATTCCTTATCCATCAATCCTGGCGCAAGCATTTAGACGGTTCTTCCACAGGGATGGAGCTGGATCTCGAATGGTGAGTTCAAGATCTTTATATTGTTATTAATCGAAATATGGTGATTGTTTGAAAGTAGATACATATGTCAACAAATTAAAAAATATACATAATAATTAGCCGAAATATACAAAAATATATTGAAGTTTCATTGATTATAGTTTTGTTGGAGCTCAGTCTAGTTTTATCGATGCATTGCTGTTACGGCGCGCAACGCAAGAGAAGTTGTAACACTGGACGTGAACGTTTTAGCTTTTGGTCGAAAGAACAGGAGGGAGGCATTAGGAACAAGTTTCTCCGCGTCCTTTGACAGGAACGGATTGCACGCTGCATTATTCTGAGATTGCTATGCATTAGAATTTCGGAGTTCTAAACGAAGCAAAGCATCTTTGATTAAATATGCTAATTAATACGCTTCATTTGTTCATTATTAAACTGCATGAAGTTACCCTCTAGAAACAGTGTGAAGTCCGAAATTTGGGCATCCAGTATCTGGAAAAATCTAATATCCGGACCATCAGCCAAAAAATATAAATAAATAAATAAAGTAATAAAGAATTCATCCCCTTACAAATTCTGGAGACGGAGAACATAATAACAAAGAAGGCAGGTGTGCCTTAAATGCGATTTTTTTCCGGGCTAAATGAGGCTTTCCGGGCTAGGCTTTTTATACACCTCCTGGCTATGAAGACGCACCGTGGACAATAATAATGCATTGATTGATGTTCTACTGACATTGGCCAGGATTCTTGACCAATTGTGGGGGGGACCAGAGCGGGTGTTACGTATTTTGCTGCCCAGTATCTCATTAGAGTGAAAACATTTCGCTATCTGTAAATTCTGTTGTCCATTGTTTCTCCTATATTCTAAAAATTCAGCCAGCCAGCCTTGATTTTTGCTCTTGATACCCTTCTAAATTCTAAAATTTTTGGTGCAAGTTCTGACACCCGGTTGACGGTGACCACTAATGGTACCCACTCTGGTCCTATGTGGAGGGAGATTAGCATTTTTCTCTCTGACGTTAATAATAATTGAAGTCCCATTGTTGCCAAGTCTGCATGTCATCTTACTAGCTTTAAGAGTTAAAGATCCGGAAAATGTTTAAACTGGAATCGCCGAAGTTCCGAGGATTCCGAATCTCGAACTCTGTACTGTAGTTATGCTTCTTTATCCAAACTTTCTTAATAGAATCCTTGAATATGTTTTTTTGAACAGAATAGTACAAAATATTTCAGGTCTCGGTGAACGCCCGAATAATGCTTATATGAAAATAAATTTAACTCTGTACGCAGGTTATAATTATAGCTCTTATAACCGATTACCCACATTATAATAGTAATTTCTCATTAATGGGGTACTGAACTAATGGATTTTATTATTTTCAATGCTAAAAATAGTCGTGCGGTTTGATAACGTTATAAAGCATACTCTTTCTTGTTTGTGGGTCATTACGTAATCAAATTAGTAAAGGCCTATCATCAAAAGCCCATTATCAAAAGAGAAAATTCTAGCTAAAGAATAATTATTCATCTTTATCAGGATATCTCACTCATGGTGTTAGTTTTCAGCTCAGTTTTAACTTAGCATTGCAAGATTATTCCCAAGCGTTAATGTCTAATTTACGAATAGTGTAATTAATGTTAAAATAGAAGTTTTTATTCTTAAAAAGAATTACACACAAAGTTTCTGTCACTACATCATGATTGTTTCAAAATTCTTATAAAGCAGAAAACTTATTTCTAGTATTGCGGTTTAAAGTAGCTTTCATTTCCTGCAGAACGTTTCCACATAATGACTCAAAGTAAATACCGCGTACTTATTCATTATTATTTAGCTACTGTTATTTGTAACTGCAACAAATTGTGGTGTTAATAATATCCTACGTGTCTAATTTAAACACTAGCATTCCTAAATTCATCAGCTTATAAGATGTTGTCTTCCTCCTTTCTGCATGCTTTTAGTGTGGGAAATGATCTTTACAACAGCGATCATTATCCAATTTCTGTATCTCTTGCACGAAGAAGAGCAAAGCCCATGTCGAGATCCCCTCGGTACATACTTGATAGGGCATACTGGGAACTCTTCTCTTCCACTGCAAAGCTCAAGGAGAATGTGGTAGTAGATGTGCGTATCGATGATACAGTTGAAGCAGTTACTAATACTACAGCTATGCTTTCCAGCAGCTAGGCAACTATGCTTTCCATTCCTAGAACATCAGGAAAAATTTTCAAGTATTCGAAACCATGGTGGAATCGTGACCGTCATGAAGCACTGAAAAAACACACAAAAGCATGCGGAATTTTTCTTAGGTATCTTACTTTGCGAAACCTTATAGCCTTTAAAAGAGCCAAAGCAAATGCATGAAAAGTAAGAAGGCAGAGCCAGAGGTATTACTGGATTTCATGTGTGTCGTGAATGACATCCTCTACGCCTAGTAAGCGGGTTTAGGAAAGAGTTAAAAAACCATGCGGAATATATAAAGACCACTCACTTCCCATTTTGGAGAAAGATGGTCGAGCGATTAGCTCCGTAAAAGAAACTGCGAATACTATTGGTGAGACATTTGCTACCGTTTCTTCCAGCAGAAATTATTCACCTGCATTTCATTTCTATCAAGCAGCGCTCTGAAAGAAATCCCATCGCATTCAACTCTTTCCTTATAATAGAGATTTTTCTAAGCTAAAGAGAGGTTGGTTGCAGACACATAAGTGTTAACGGCATGAAATACGAAATACTGAAGCATCTGTCCCATAAGTCACTGACTGCCCTTCTTTACAATAGGGTGTGGAAAGAGCAAAATTTTCCCAGTGCATGAGGATAGCTATTGTGCTTCCTATTGGTAAGCCAGGGAAAAACCCGAAGAATCCCTCGAACTATCGGTAAATTGTTCTTACGAGTTGCTTTACGAGTCCTTACAAGCTGTTTGAAAAATGGTAAACAGCCACTTAGTCTATTTCTTGGAGAGCAATAATATAATTTCACGTTATGAAAGTGGTTTTCGAAAGGGAAGGACAACCATAGGACAACCCGCTCCTTTTGGAGACATCTATTCGAAAAGCTTTTGTTGGAAGAAACCACCTTGTCTCGATATTCTTTGATATTGAGAAAGCTTTTGATAAGGCATGGAGGTACGGTATACTTCTTGATATTCATGATAGTTGCTTGCGTGGCAACCTAACATTTTTCATTCAGAATTTCTTCGAAGCTAGAACTTTTGAAGTAAGGATTGGCTCTATTTTGTCAAATGTCTTCAAACAGGAAGAGGGTGTGCCTCAAGGCTGTGTGCTTAGTGTAACCCTGTTCAGCCTAAGTGTAACTGTTAAACTTTATTCTCCATTTAATATATGTACAATAGGTTGCACGTCAAAAGTCGTTAATAAAACTTGATCCTATCCATCATCAGTCTCTGCGAATTTGTTCCGGAGCCTTTAGGACACCTCCTATCCAAAGCCTATATGTTGGTAGCTATGAACCCTCGCTTCAGTCAAGGCGAGAGCAACTGTCGCTTAGTCAGTATTTCAGTATTATGTCGCAATCTGACCATCCTCTCCACATTAGTAAACTTGATGATTGTTACAAACTCTTTATTTCAGCACGGCCTTTTAATGTTCTTCCATTCTTTGAAAGAACTGAAGCATTGATGGAAAAATACGACTTTTCATATGTAAAAGTCCAGGCAGGAAAGCATCTTGAAATTGTGCCCTGAGACAGCCAGCAAATTCGATGTCTCGATATTTTCCACCATTTTCATAAGGATAATACTAGCGAGATTCTATGGAGCTTTTTCATGAGCACAGGCATGAATATAGGCCTTTCACTCCTGTATATACCGATGCTTCCTAGAGAGTAAATCATGTAGAAGCATCCTTTGTAATTGGAGAGCATATTGAGGGCAAACGACTGCACGATGCTTTCTCTGTGTATAGTGCTGAATTAACTGTTCTTTATCTTGCTTTCACTTTCAGATCTATGTTACAGCAGAAAAAGTTTATTATTTATACAGACTCGTCTAGTGCTTAAAAAGCGTTAGAAAATTGTTCTGACGCAGATAACCCTATATTAATTGACATTTTAAAATTACATCAAAAGTTAAAGAGACATGGTTATGAAATTCTTTACTGCTGGATCCCTGGTCATACAGGTATAAGGGGAAATGAGCTAGCGGATAGAACAGCAAAGTCTGCATCTGTGTTCTTACATCTGCCTGTCCTCTACAGATATAAAAAAGCCATCACTGGCAGGATTCTAAACACATGGCAACTCTTCTGGGATGGTCAGCTGCTGAATAAACTGAGAAACGTGAAGCCTAAGGTGGAGTACTGGAAAAAAAGTAATAACCGGAGGAAGGAAATGTTGTTAACACGTTTAAGGATTGGTCACTCTCGTGTTAGTTACCTTTTGAAGGCCGAGAGTGAACCTGTTTGTTCTCACTGTGGAAATGTTCTGACAGTGCGCCACTTTTTAATTGACTGCCTGTCTTTTAACACACTTCGTTTAAAGTATTTTAATGACTCTGACTTGCCTCTTGACCGAATAATCGGGAAAGAGGTCAATACTCATTTATTTCAATATTTAAAAGAAACAGGTTTTTATCATCTATCTAATTTGATAATACCCTTGTATTTTAATGTAATTTACTTTAATGTCTCATGTTTTAAGATTGTATACCTGCTTCACATGTCATAGTTTTATATAAATCATGAGTACCTTCATTTCACTATTCATCACTTTATTACTTCTTTTGATTTTATATGTCTCTTGGGTTAAATTTGTGATTCTGCTTAATTGTTTTGTGCGTTTTAATTGTGTATTCTCAACAGACGTCTGGCGCTAATAACCTTTCCAGGTTGTGCGCCATATAAACTACTAAACCAAACCTTCCCCCAGAGCAGCCTCCTTCGCTAGCATATCCGCTCCCTCATTGCCCTCGAATCCTTGGTGAGCCCTAATCCAATTAATCGAATTATATGTCTTTTTTCAGTTTCAAAATATAATTTCTTAATTTCTAAAATCATCGCGTTTTTCGGCTCAGGACTCTGAAGGCTTTGCAATATCGATAGTGCGTCAGAATATAAATTAATCCAATGGCTGTTATATAACATATTTTTGATGCACTCTAATGATTTCTGAATGGCTGTAGCTTCAGCCTGGTAGACCGAGTTCTTTTTAGTCAAAGTAATTTTCATATGATCAATTTCCTTACCGTAATAATAAACAGCATATGCACAGCCAATTCCATCCTGACACCCTGAGCCATCGGTATATATATCAATTATACCATCTGCGATAAAGCCATGATCAAACAAAATTCCTCTATAATTCTTCGGATCAATATTACTATTGTCAAATTTTTTAAAAGCATCACCATCAATTACTCCTTCTTCAGAAACAATTTCATTCATTAAACCATTACTTAATAAAAATTTATTATAATAATATTTATACTTCGATGAGAGAGAAGCGGAATGCTAGCTAAAATACATCATATTTCATTTGAAACAGTTCTAAAGGCTCTAGTTATTGCAATAAACCAGCTTCTCTGCATAGAATCCAATTTATTTCTTATGCGTATCAGTTCCCCTGCCCGGCAGCCCCATGGTCCCACTCCAAATAAAATTTTTGGATTGACAACCTTTAAATATATCTCCCTCAGGGTGATACTCGTAATATTCAAAGTTTCCTTGTAGAAACTATTCCGATAGAATTTCAAAATATGATCAATATTTCTATGGATTGCTTTAAAATGTGAAATAAAACTTAATTTTTCATCGACAATGAACCCTAAATATTTCAGTTCATTGAATTGTTCTGAAAATTGTTCGCAAAAAAAAAAGAAGTTCTTTGCCCGTCAAATTTCAACTTCGGCCTCCGAATCTGTTTACCACCCCGAGGGAAGAAAACCACTTTTATTTTATCCTTATTAAAATAAATCCCTTCACTTTTACTCCACTCAATAAATTTATCTTCAAGTTGTCTAAATATTGTTTCCAATGTTTTAAGTGAGTCATCATAAATGATTACGGAAATGTCGTCAGCATAACAAGTAAGTTCAATATTTTTCATATTTATAAGGAGCTGTAGCGTTGTCACCACGGCTAAATGTAAAGTTGTTAAACAAAACTGGTAAAATTTAACCCAGACAAACTTTAACATTTAACAAAAGAATTTAATGACACACAAACACTACATAAAGAAAGTTACATGACGAAACTAGCAACAAGTAACACAAAGAAATATTACTTAAATGAAAATAAAAAGTACATGTTTATAGTCCTCTACCGAAAATCGAACTAACTAGTTCGGGCGTAGGTGTTTTGGAACAATATCCGATAAGGTGGCGCCGCAATACATGGGGCTTTTTGCTAGCGTTCGTTACAGACTCCCCCTCGGGCTCTGATGACGTCCCGGCAAGGAGTCCGTGTTGGATAGTTCAATTTTGCGAGGTCTGCCTCTTTTCCTTATGGGAGTCACAGGACCTTGGTCTTTCGATGGAGGCAGTTTATAGGGTCTTAGCATATCGGTATAAGTACCTAACACTTGAGGAGTAGGAGGATCTGCAATGTCATATGTTGTGGGAGATCTGTTAGTATACACTAGATACGGACCTTCACGTTTAGGCAGAAATTTTTTACTTTTCTTCTGTATGGATTTACTGTCTGGATATATAGTTATCCATACTTTATCACCAGGCTGATAGTAAGTTTGTCTACGTCTTTTATCAAAGTATACCTTTCTTTTATCTTGTTTTTGTTCGACACGCTCCCTAATTTGAGGTGTCAAAAGAGCGAATTCTTTCAGATACGGCGTAATTTCAGCAACAAAGTTGTCATTTTCAATAAGTGCTCTTAAATCGTGATTAACGTCATCCGTCGTCCTAAGCTCTCTTCCGAACTGCAAATAAGCAGCGGTATGACCTGTTGTGTCACATATTGCTGTATTCATGGCTTTTTCTTTCCAAGTATCATGAGCATCACCGACTAGTATGGCTAGTTTGGGTTTTAAATCTCTGTTCTTTCGCTCGGAGGGATTTGCTTGAGGGTGATAAACAGGAATGAGTTCTTGTTTAATACCAAGGAAGTTACAGGTTTGCTGCATTACCGCACTAACAAATTGTGTGCCATTATCACTAATCAACCTTCTGGGTAAACCGTAACGTAAAAAAACTTCTTCAATTAAGATTTTTACACAATTTTTCGCAGTGGCTTCTTCCAAGGCGAAGAGCTCTATCCATTTCGTACTGGTGTCTTCAATAAAAAAAATCCATTTTTTCCCAGTTGGGGTTTCTGGAAGTGGGCCAAAAAGGTCTATAGCGAGTGTTTCAAACCTCTGTGCATGCACAGGTGTTCTAAGTTATCCAGCAGGTTTCTGGTTATTTGGTTTATATCGATTGCACTCAGCACAATTTTTCACGTATTCTGAGATATACTTTCTCATACCAGGAGAGTAATATCTAGAGGCAATTTTATGGCACATGCCTTCAGCTCCACAATGTCCTGTAGTGGGGGAATCGTGATACTGCTGTAGGACTCGTTCTCCCTCTTGACAAGGGACAACTAACTGAGCCTCTTCGGAGTCTGCGTCGGGAGAGTATCGATACGAAACTCCTTGATTCATGAGATATCCTCTACTAGTCCAATTTACATAATTTTTATCTTTTTTGCCACTCTCAAAACATTCTATAATCTTCCTTACATCTTCATCTTTCATTTGTTCCTCACGAATGTCTTTAGATTTCCGGGATGGTAAATCTATAGATACAGCATTTAAATCACAAACAAAGTCATTTTGCTTAAGATGGTCTAGAAAGAAGATCTGCTCTAACATTGGATTTTCCTGGAGTGTAGACAATTTTTGGATGATATGACTGGATTTGAAGGGCCCATCAAGCCAAACGCCCAGATGGTGATTTAATACTCATTAGACATTTAAGAGGCTGGTGGTCAGATGCAATTATTATTTTTGGTTTTCTATATAATCGCGGAATTTCTCAAGGGCCCAAACTACTGCAAGAGCTTCTCTTTCGGTAGTTGAATAATTTCTTTCTGCTGAGCTTAGCAATCGACTTGCATACTCAATCACACGTTCCTCTGGGTCTTCTCCATGGATAAGGACTGCTCCTAAAGCATAATTACTGGCATCTGTCCTAATGATGAGCGGTTTAGTTCCGTCAGGTTGAGATAACACAGGCGGTGAAGTCAACCTTTTTTCAATTCTTCAAATGCTTTTTGATCGGCTTCACTCCATCTTCGGAACCAGGAACACGTCTGTAGAAAAGACTGAACTTCCTTTACGCATGTTGGTTTAGGAATTTTCTGAATGGATGATACTTTCTCGGCATCTACTTCTATATCGTCTTCTGTAATCCAATAACCTAAATACTTTACTCTGTCACAAGCAAAATGGCGTTTACTCCTGTTAGCATTTAGTTTAAACACAGAAAGTCTTTCAAACACTTTCCTCATATCTGATAAATGTTTATCAAATATTTCTGGTAACACTATGATATCGTCGAGATATGACAAGGCAAAAACACCTTTTAACCCTGATCTAAATTTATCAATAAGTCGCTGAAAAGTTGCAGGGGCGTTTCGCAACCCAAATGGCATTCGCAAAAAGTTGAAAGTTCCAAATGGACACTCAAAGGCAGTTTTCTCTTGATCTGCTTTATGAACTTTAACTTGATGATAATCTGTTCTTAGGTCAATCGTAGACATGTATTTCGTTGATTTGGCTTCAGTTAGCAAAGCATCCATTCTTGGTAATGGATAGGTATCTGAAACAGTTTGAAACATCACTTATAAACTGTATTTCGTTTAATTAAAAAAGAATTCTCTTAGTAATAAGTTTATCAAGGACCATTGATGCCATGGATCTTCAGTAGACATATAGGACGGAAGCTGCCATTTGATTTTATTAATAAAATAAGTCTTCGAATTTTCCATGAGTTTGGGAAGGTACGAAAAATAAACATCTATTATATAACATAAAAGGGGGTATATTCTTTAAATAATTCCTTAAGAAACCAGACCCCGATACCGTGTAATCCGGGAGCTGAATTTGGTCTAACACTATTAACTACACTAGAGATTTCCTCACAAGTAAAAGGGTCTTCCATACCATTCTCTTCTTTCATAAAAATTTCTTCCATGGCACATGCAGTTTCATCTTCTTTCAATCTCAAAGCCTCAATAATAATTTTATTGCAAAGTTCCTCTGTCGAGGCGGCCCCGTTATGTAGATTCTGTTTCAAGATAATTTGGTTTCTAACTCTGTTTCTTGAAATCTTATAGAATCTATCATAATATTTTTTATTCTTAATAAATAATATTATGACATTTATTCCTAAAATCTCTTTTCATCTTTCTGATACATTTTTTATAATAAGCTAAAGTCTTTTTATATATAATCCTTCTTTGAGCTCTCACACCGTCTTCAATGTCTTTAACCTGAAAGCTCTTCACCATATGTGCATCTTCCACCACATGTAGCTGACATTTTGCGGTAGTTGCGAAAACATGGTGTCGAAGATTAGCATTTGTACGATGGTGGACTTCGAATAACGGGCGTACGCAATCCTTGCCCAGACATTCGCAATAACGTCGAATACCTTTAGCGATTTGGTCGGCATTCATGTCTCGGTGTATATTATATATAATAATCTTGGTAGTAATAAAGCGTTGCTTTCGTTTCTTCACATAAACTTCATAAAAAGGCGTCATCAAATATTCATCATAACTTGAAAGAATATTACTTCCTTATTATAGTATTACTTCATCAAATAAAATGAGCTGTACTTACGTGCTGACGAATCACAACTGGAATGTTGAGATATTCCATAGGCTTTGAAGTAATTATTAATTCCACAGTATTCCATCATTTATAGTTCTATAGTGGTGTAGTGGTGTCTAGGGGTTTAGTTCAAAAGGTGGAAGAGTTCGCGGGGCCGAGCCCCCATGTAGGGTGTCTTTCTACTTTACTTTAAGAATGACACCAATGTTGAGATTTAGTATTTTAATGATAAAAAAAAACATAGAAAGACGAAAAGGAGTAGGATAAATATTTAGCATGGGGTGGCATCACAATAATGGTTGTAATCACTTCAAATGGGAAAGTTTTAAAGTCTCTAGCTACTACGCAACAGTTTTTAGGTTCCGCTCACCATGCTGCCGTCGCAGCATCTCTCACGCGCAGAAGTCAGGTAGTCGGTTCATCACACAGCTTCGAGGATCATCTAGCTGCTGATGCGGTTGCCAGATGCAGAAGGGAGAAGGGTGGATGCGTTGTAGGATCGAAATGACCACATTTATTTAAATTTTAAAAATGTGATTACGTACTTTCCTCTCACTTGTATCATGTTATCTAAACAGAGAATCAGAATATGGAAGGTTCAGCCAAAGAATGGCAGGAGATATGATTAACGAAAAGAAATGCAATCGGCGATTAATTGTGCGCAAACCCATTCTGTTTCAACTAGATTTCACTCTTGATACAACTACTGGAGTATTGTATTAGATTCTGGTACTTTTAGATTTTTTCAACAAGGCTCTTTGTATGATAGATGCAGGAGACTTCAGTCACAAAAGACAGAAAATGAATCTATTAAATTGTAAATGCTCTTGTAAATTAGACTAAGTTAACCCACGCGTCATTCTTTTCGCAAACAAATCTAGAATTTGCTTTAATACCTATCCCAGTATTCTGATATTTGTTTTAATTTCAGAGTCATCCATCGAATAGATAGTACGGATTAGGTTCTTTGTTTAATAGGATGTAGTCCTTTTTGTACATTTACAATCTTTAATATTCAGTGAGAAAACTTTATGTTAAAGGCAACAAAAATGGCATGCTAAACTCTTACTAATATGTAGCTGTTGTATGTAGCACCAGTATGTTAGAAGTAAGGATAAATTAGTTTGCTGTATAGGTAGCTGCAGTAAATTTCTAATGCTTAATTGAAGTGGGTAAGACATCCATGTTAAAAAGCAATAGATCTTACGCGAAGGAGTTCGATTAATTCACAGTATTCAAAAGAAGGTAACATATGGATATAATGGCTAATTAAATGTAAAATTGCAAATCCTTTTGAACATGCATCATAGGCTGTATATTACTATCCTTAGCGTGTCATCCAATGATGGACGGCAGTCTGTAACTGTTTTAAGTTAATATCTGCTCAACTAACTGATTGAAATTTAAAAAAAAAAAACTGAAAGTTTTCAAATTTTACATTACGCCCAAAGGAGCGTTTTTTCAACGTTTTGTGTGTTACCTTTATTTATTAAATGTCATGTTCTTCGCACTTAAACCATAAAAATCAATTTAACAGCAATATCGTAAAATAATTTTAAAATGAGCATATCTTCAGAATTTCCGATACACAGTCTCGCGCACTGGAGATATTTTTTCCCCTTACAGTGTTGCCATTGCTGGCTTTGAAATCGTTGATTTTCTTAATCCAAAACTCATAACTGCTTTGCAAAATATGAAATAGGTAATAAAACAAATTCCAAATGCCCATATTCGGGTGGAGGATTACATTATTCAAAGTTGGATTGCTCTAGGTAACGTTGTTTTATCACAATGCGAGAAAAATACATACATTTATGCAGATTCTTAATTGTTTCATTTCTTTAACTGTAGTACAGGGCTCTAACATTTGGTGGCAACGATCTGAAAAGGGATACGCCGTTTGTAGTGATTCAGCGCAAAATGCGAAAACGACACTAATAGCCCTTCTGTGCTAATAAAACAAGCAACTTTTCTGTCAGTCTTAACTTCCTGTAACGGGGAACTAAAAAATCCATATTAAAGCAGTGTATGTTACCCATTACATTCTAACGCTTCATTTTTGTAAATTTTCTACTCCCTGTTTTAGGAAGAAAATGTAATTTCGACTATAATACTTATATACCATTCTGAAACTGGGAAAGTAGTTTCATGTTTTCAAAAAACTTAGTCAAAATTTTTCACAATTAGATAAATAAAACTAACACTAAAAAACTCTATTTTTTATTAGTGTTAGTTTATTTTCACAATTCAGCAATTTTTTTTTAGATATGATTTATTAGTGTTAGCTTAATTAAGTTCTCTTTTATGTATGGAAAATAATATATATACATAATACTGCTGTAAATACGAACAACATCTAGAAATTACTTTGAAGAGAAAAGCTATTTTCTCAGTAAATTCAGCTATTAATTTATATTAAAGATTGGACTTTCGACGATCTGCCATTTAAGTTTATACTTGCTAGTTTAATACCTAGTTTATTGTGCTATTATGAGCCAGAAATAATCTTTCGTGCTGAACTCACTGAAGTACCAAAATATCGCAAGAGTTGAAATGTGCCAAGTCATCAAATTAAGCTTGCATTTCATTTAATAGGGCTCAAATCGATCGCCAAGATATTAATACTTCAGATACTTCAGAAGTGTGATTACTCTTACCCTTCATTCGTGCAGGGATCAGAAACCTTAATACATTTTAAGAGAATTGACACGTAATGGTAATAAAGGTCATATTTCTTAGGAATCATTTATTATTTTCAACATTATTATTATATGTTAAATATGTTCATGAGCTTTATTTCAATTTCATTACCAATACATCCAAATTGTTCAATGTATTGACCTGTGTAATCCAACCAAAGAATTCATTGTGAAAGTGCGTATAATGTAATAGCATGTTTTATGTGACGTAGGTACGTGCTCCGCTAATCTGTATGATAATTAATATAATTCCAAACGACTACTCTTATCGTTCACAATAAGTATAATGTGAATTTTAAAGGTTATGTATTGAAATTACCAATACATAACCTTTAAAACCTTTACATGTAATAGCATGTTTTATGTGACGTAGGTACGTGCTCCGCTAATCTGTATGATAATTAATATAATTCCAAACGACTACTCTTATCGTTCACAATAAGTATAATGTGAATTTTAAAGGTTATGTATTGAAATTACCAATACACAACACCCATTATTACAAATAATTTTGTTTTATGAAGATTAATAAGGAAACCCATGCTGTCTCCTTTTGCCTGTCCTTTTTGTATGTATTACTGGTGTTTGTCCTCTGAGCATATTCAGCCTATCTTTTCTCGGTAAACAGCAACGTCAATGGCTTCATATTTATGAATGCTTGTTTAAGGGTTTCTGGCGAAATACAAATTCGTAGCAACACAAATATTCTGATTATGCATGAAAATAATACCGTTGTGAAAATTAAGATGTTTCATTTGAAGAGGGGAACTGGCGGAATAAAAGGTATCTTTTCATATCATTCAATGGAAAGTACAGCTTATATTTAATTTTTGAAGAACATTTACGGGCTGGCTTCATGGGTATTTTCGTGGTTTTCGCCATGTGTAACGTGGATACGAGCCAGCTTCCCTTAGAAACTCCTCCAGGAAGGCATCCCTTTTCTTAGCCAATAGCCCTAACGAGCTTGGCCGTAATCAAATAAACTAAACCAAAACTTGACTTTTATGATAAACACAGATTTCACCTTAAAAGGAATAGCAAAAATTCCTGACCTCTTCCAATCATATTAGTATAAATTTTTCAGTCGATTAAAAATTATTTTTAAAAGTTTTGAAACATGTTAGGCATAAAATAGAGTTTTTAATGAATATAGTTAGAACAGTATTATGAGATACATTATGCTGATATGTGTCTAAAGATTTCCTACGCTGAACGTTACAAGATTGATTAGAACTGCTTTTATATCGTAATTCAAGAATCTGTTACGAAATTAGATTTCGCTGTTGTTACGATCTTTAACTTCATCTGCATTCCATGATTACATATCATAGGTTATTACCCGAAACGCAAAGTTGCATTGTATTTCTTAAGCTGAATTTCGTAAATAAGCCTTTTGTTCAGCCAACTGTTCACAGAGCGATTCATTTACTTTCGTCTTTTTTTTTCTCACCTTTTTACTTTCTTGTGCGAAATAAAAAGGAAGTATTGTAATCGCGAAAAATTTCGGGTATCTTATTTCAACGAAAATATCCATTTTGACCGTTATCGAATGCAATTTAACGATGTTTTTGCGTGATGTCTGAGCGTAAAGACAAAATAAAGAACACTTTTTCTCCAAAAAAAAAAAAATATATAACTGATTTAAAATGGATTCTGAAGATATTTTTTCGTGGCGTATGTACGTATGTACCTATGTAAGTATCTATCTCGCATGACTCAAAAACGAGTAGCCTCAGAACGTTGAAATTTTGTATATAGGACTGCTATAACATGTAGATGTACACCTCCTATTTTCGTTGCAGTCTGCGGCACCAAACGTACGTAAATATATGTATATATATATCCGCTCTGTTACTCGGCTCAGTGAGCTCATATTTTTATTCCTATATGTTTTTACATTTTGCATTTTTTTGCTCTAAAAACAGTTGAATTATGTTGTTCTTATCTTCCTGTTAAGGTTTTTATGCCTTTAAATCTCCATGCAAGATTTGCAGAATTATCAACAATTTAAAAGTTCTTTAAATGCGGCTAAGCCTACTAATTTTTCTATGGCAGCCATATTTGTTTACCTTTGAAACTTAGGAGAATAGTGGATTTGTTGCCAATCTATAGAAACAAGCCTCGCAACAACAAAGCTAAAATCTTCTTTTATTATTACGAATTAAATCATGCTTCATCCATTCTGGAATTTATTCGAGGAAATAAGTGTTTAAGATTTACTTTGTAATTTTTAATATAGATATTTTGAGTTTTTATGTAGTTTTGCCTTGTCCCGAAGTGAGAACTGAATTAATTGAATGAGAAATACTCAATCATCTATAAAAAAACTGTTTCTTTTTTATTGTTTATTTGTTTAATTTCTTTTACACATAATTTTAGATTCATTATAGTATTTGAATAGAACATGTGGCAACGATTAGGCAATTCTCCAGATGATATACATAATTTTTGTGCATTCTGAGTTATAAAATGAATGAGATGTAATCTGTGAAGTGAAGCTAGTGCCAGAGTGTCGCTATTGTAAACAAATATAATGAATTTTAGAGAGTGCATTTATTCTAGTGTGGTTTATGCGCTATCGATGAAGTAGATTTAATTCAATCCAATAAGTTTAAATGAAATGCAAAATGCGTGTAATTTAATATTCCGTACATGTGGTATACACATCAGATCTTTTACTTGGTAAAAAAATTTATATATAAATTACAGGAAATTTTCATACTGTCTTTTTTCTCCCAAATTATTTTTTGGGAGTTTCATAAACAAGTCAAGAACACAAGAAAGACTTTTAAAGTAAAAAGCATGAAAATTCCTAGTTTTTTTTTTTTTTTTTTTTTTTAATAGTAAAGTCCCAAAATCCAAATACAGAAAACAATTCTTTCAACTGTCAGAATATCAGATTGTGATATACATAATCACACAAACAGATAACCGAAATGAACTTTCTTTTGCCAAATTTCTTTTAATTATATACGGAACTTATGAAATCAGGAAATGTGAATTCTTTTTATAATTGGTGAATCGTAGAATAATTTTGCATTCTAAAAGATAGCTTAAATGATTGACATAACAATAAGAGCGACGTTAGTATCATTTTAAAGGGACCGTTATTCCGTACATCTCCCAAATGTCCGTGCTCCAATTTTCACTCGCCTAGGTTTATTTTTCTGTAGATCTCTATAAAGAAGAGTGTATGCAATGATAATCTGACAACTTTGAAATATGTAAAAGGTAAGTTAACACTTGCAATTCGAAGCACTGCTTTAATCTCAAGAAATTCCAAATGAAATGTTGCATTCAACATGTTATTTATTAATTTTCTAACTCTCAGCTAAATATTTTGAAATATTCTGCCCTTATATGCTGAAAGTTTTTTCCCCATTGTTGTGTTTTTTGAAGACCATTCATAATGTTATTAGAGATGGACGTTTCGCTCCGGAACTGATTCAAAGAACCGACTCGCTTTACCAAACGAATGATCAGCGCTCCTGCGAAAACAAAACTGCAGTTCTCATCGAGAGCTGTTGTTGGGAAGGATGCTAAAAAAATTTCATTTCCTCTCAATGTAAACACTAGCATTCTTTCCTTTATTATTTACCGGAAAATTTTCTGACCTATTTTTTATGTGTGTTATATGTGTATATAAGTGTGCTTTCTGTTTTCTTGTGTTCCCTCTAGTAATTAAAAAAAAAAAACATAAAATACTAAATCTATGCATCTAAGCGAAACTGACCCTCCCTTCCGTGTTTGCAAATGGATGAAGTCACCTCCTCCCATCTGGCAGGGGGAGGATCTGTTAAAATTACGTAGATTATAGGAACTAGTTCCTCGGATTCCCAGCTGTCAGCGCTCCGGAGCTAGTCGCAGTTCTGGGTCCTCCGAAATCAAGGAGGTTAATTAGCTATTCTAACCTCCTTGTCCGAAGTTGAGATTTTCATTGCTCCTGGTCTAGCTGCAGATCTGATTCCGCCGGAGTCTTCATTATTTGCACTTTTCGTCGCTTTGCTCTAGCCACAAATCTGGTTCCTGAAGAGTCTTGATTATTTGCTTTTTTGGCATCTTCAGAGCAGTTTCTCTGAGTTTCATTCCGATTCTTTGAATACTCTGTCGAATATTATCTTTTTTATACAATATTACTGTAATATTTATGTGAAATAATAAAGTATATTTTTATTTACACTCTTTTGCATAAAATCGAAGCACCATGAAGGAAGTGGTTGTTTTTGATGAAATTGAATATGTATATAGCTCATACACAGATAATAAAATGATTAATCTAATCTAATCTAAGAAATTAAGCCGTACCGCCAAAATTGGCACAACCGGCAATTTAAAAGAAACAAACTGAAAGATAACTGGATAAACACTACAACAGAATAAGGACAACTTGTCCCAAAACTCATCCTCCGCTGGAGATGTGTCGGCGCCGCCTACGGGTCATCTCGACCTTCATTCAGAATAGAAACTACTTATTTCTTAACATAAAGCGACTAAATTAAACTAAAGACAACTGCTAACCTAAACAACAATTATAAAATACAAATATTGCCTAGCTTAACGAACAATAAGCATTTACAATTTTCAATAAATTATACATTGTATATATACAAATTACATTATAATTTATGCAATTCAACTTAAAAATTGCATAAATTATAATGTAATTTGTATATATACAATGTATAATTTATTATTGTATATAATAAAATGATTAAAATATAATTGTATATAATAAAATGATTAAAAAATCAAGGTCATAGTACCTGTTCACGGCTCACAATCACGTATTGAGTGTTCAAATTAGTAGTTGGTCGAACCGCCCCTGGCGGCAATGCTTGAATTCGTCGAGGCAAGGATTGGTAGAGATTCCTAAAGTCATCCTGCGACGCATTCTGCTAGGCGTTCATCAGTTGTCGCTTCAGATCTGCGATATTTTGTGATTCCCGAATCCGGCGGCCTACCATGTCCCAGACATGCTCGACTGGGGAAAGGTCTGGTGACCTTGCTGGCCAAGGAAGAATGTCAACCGCACGGAGACAGTCCAGAGAGATATGCAAGCAGTATGTTGCCTAACATTATCTTGTTGGGAAATGGCCTCAGGATAATGTGCCATGAAAGATAATGCAACCGGCCACAGGATGGTATCAACATATCGTTGAGCTGTTAAAGATGCACGGAGGATGACTAAAGATGACTTGCTGTCATAAGAAATAGCGCTCCATACCATCACACCGGGGATTATGGCTGTATGCCTTTGCAAAATAAAGGATAATTGGGAGCGATGGCTCTTTCCTCTCCAGACACGAACACGGTGATCATCTGCTTCAAGAGTGATGCGGGATTCATCGCTGAGCACTATAAGATGCCAGTCTGATGGCAGCCATGATGATCGGCTGCAACACCAGACGACTCCGCCGATGTTGTAGGTTCAAAGGCAACGTCTTAAAAGCCTCTGTGAGCGTAACCCTGCCTCGGACAAGCGCCGTGAGATGGTGGACTGTACCACAGGAGGTATAGACGTAGCTGTAATGCGTTGAATAGTCGACAATGATACCGTTGGGGCGGTTCGGGCCTAAGAAACAATCATCCTGTCTTGCCTCGCATTTGTGCTCCTTGGCCTTCCAGAGCCTTCATTTCGTTGGCAATTTCCTTCTAGCAACCATTGCTGCCAACATCTTTGCACAGCAGTGTCTGTACGCTTCAGGTGGCGGCCTATTCCTCGGTCTATTCCACCCAGCTTCACGCAACCCTACAATGCGACCATGTTCGAAGTCGTTTAGTTGTCTGTAAGGTCTTCGATATCGACGTAATGGCATCTGTAGTCGCTTCTTTACGGAATTACAATGGCGGCAACAAAAAAAGATACATTTTCCACCTCTGATACTGGTTTTATACATTGCGAATTGCGCGCTTCGATCGCAATTCCTGTTCATTTGCTTTGAAACTTTGATCATTTGCGTGTTCGATCAAGATGTTTTTGCGTACCAAATTTCGTCACGATCGCAAAAGTCCTTCTTGGTGCTTCCGTTTTTTTGCAAAAGAGTGTATTTCTTTATTTTACTAACGTCTTGTAATCAAGAACTACGAATTTCTCTTTAATCATCCTTAGAATTAGTATACATTTATAAACATAAATTTTTCCATCTAATGTATTTTCTAGGTTGTAGAAAAAAATGTGGACTCTACTGAATAGAAGGACATCAAGCGGTATTTGCTATCATTGTGTCAAATTAAGATTTTTTTTTTTAAATTAAATTGCTGGTATTGTCAGCAGACAGTTTCCTGTTCTTTGGGATCCGCTTGCAATCTAAAAATTTATTTTTTAACTGTGCTTTGTAGTAGCAACCAAATATCAATTATGGCAATAAAATAATGCAATCTTTAACAAAAGTGAGTTAGTTTTCGTTATTTTTTTTTAACTTTTTAATTTTTAAACATGTTAACTTTTAACATCTTTTTTATTCTAGAATTCTACTGTAGGTTTATGTAGAAAGGTTTTTTTGGGGAAAAAAAGTACAATTGAAAGAAATCAGAGAGTGAGCGGTTTGGTTGAGTTGTTTTCAGAGATCCCTCCTTGCTCAATTCTTTCTGCTTTTCCCCCATCTTTGCCACACCGCTCTTGACCCACGCCTCTTCCAAGCGCATTCATTTAGGACATTTTTACTGAGCTGTGACTCGTTAAAAAGAACTGATTCATTTCAGTGAGCGAACGGTTCCGATCTGATCCCTTAAAGGAGTGGTTTTGCCAATCTCTAAATGTAATGGAATTTCAGTAAATGATAGAAGTACTGTCCTCGTACTTGGGAGCAAGGAAATGCTAAATCTCATTCCTGTAATCTTCCATAATCCTTGGGTTGTAACTGTCTACTTTCTCTTTTAATCTGGATATATCCAAGCAGGAAAATGTTGGGAGATCTAGATAGCGCAATCCCTTCAAAAGGATATAGCCTTCGCTTTTCTATCGACTAAATAGTCTAAGTTACTATTCAGTATAAAAAGGTATCCAGTTTCCTCGTATCAGGCGGAGAGCTAATTTTTGGAGTTCCTGACTTTATGAACACCCGATATATTAATCGAGGCTGCTACTATCAGTTTACAGAAGGTATACCCTTTCGATCCTCGTTCTTAGTAAAAGCAGTTATCATGATGATCTTGAAACGTAATATTTTTAATACTCGTATAAAATTATAGTATTTCTTTTGAGTAAAGCTCTAAACACTTCATTAGGACTTTAAGAATAACAAAAATCTGCACAAATTTGCATTTGGTAAAATTTATACACAAACATCATGTTTCAGTAGCTATCTAAAGCTTTGATTATAATCGTAGCTTGAAAAGTAGATTTAATTTTTTCTGTCTTTTCTTAACTTTTCTTTGGAATCAGAATTTAAAATTAATGTAATGTAGACTATTTATAAAATTTATTTCTGTACATCAGCGGAATTTTGACTCAAATGCAGAAATATAATCCCAGTTTTTATACTTTATGAATCAGAAAATGTGAAAGCTATTTGTCAATCTCAAGCGATTAAAGTAAGAAAAGTTCGGACTGGAAAAACATAAGTGTATTTTTTCCCCTATTGTAAAAAGCATTTCGCAAACGTTAGAGGACTTTTTTTTGTGTGTGTGTGTTCGCCTTTCTGTAACTGTCAGTAAGCGTTCAAAGAAATAAAATGTGGTGTTAAAGAAAGTAGGAAAGGGGAAAAGGAGACTACAATTTTCTGGAAAATGCTGTAAGAATTTCAATTTAACTGCGCTTGTATGTTTGATTTATTGTCCCATTTCATTCCATAAATTGAATTCAAAACAAATGAAGCTTATTTAAAGAAAAATAAATCAGCGATTACTTTTAAAATTCACGTTTTGCGTAAATGGGCTCATAACGGAATATACAAAAAATGCCAGCATGATATCGAAAATCTTCCATTTGCTTACAAAATGCAGCAAAATGGTATTTATCTTATTTACCTGATCAAAGTGATCAAGTTGTGTTAATACACACGGTGACCTGCTAAAAAGTAGTTCATTTTAATGTATTGGTGCACTCAAATAAATACATTTCAATTTCAATGAAGAATTATTTAAAATGCTATCGTAATTACTATGCTAAACTTCAGTACACTTCTATATGCAATACTTTATAATATGAGGAAGTTCTAATGAATAATAAATCTCACGCAAAATTGTGTGAAATTATGTTATAAAAAGCTGCACTAATAAAATACCAAAATTAGTGAAATAAGAAATAATAAACTAAAATTAATAAATAATAAGTCAATTTAAAAAAGTATGAAACAGTTTTTATGACACCATTGTCCTCCCATTCGAATATAAAATGCGTATCCCATCTTTCTAAAAAAATGATATATGCGTGCTTAAGTGTTAATTAAACGTACCGGTAATTTTAAAGGATACGCAAATATTACATTTCATCCCAAATACAGCACGTGACCGATGAATTGGAAAGTCTATTTTAAGCTTCTGAAATATGGAAACGCATTTCATTTCGAGCACTATCTCATCATTTCCTCTTAATGCCTGTCCATTATAAGCCTTAGTATCTTGTGGTCGCTACCATATTTTGTATATCATCACGTATTTAGCAGATGCAAGTTCTATTGATAAGGGTTTTGACGCCGGGGAAATGTTCAGTATCGGAAAATATGCATTGATATTGTTTGCGTGCACAAGATGATGCAATTCTATGATATTTGCGCTAAACCCATGATTAAAAATCATTCTGCAGAATTAAGCGTTCTTAGAAATATAAGTATCATTTGCATATGTCTTTATGTGTTCAATATGATGAATGAAGAATAATGATGATCCTTTTCCATTCAAAATTTAGAATATTAAACATGCAGTTTAGTTGAACGTTTTGAAAGGTTAGCTTTGCTTTTAGATGTTTACTTCCCTTTACAGTTTTCTCTTTCTTTTATTCGTTATTCGTTAACAAAAAAGCTTCATTTATTTTGTCCCATGTCTGTGCATTAATTTATTTTTGTAAGTTAACTATCGAAGTCCTATTCGTTATTTTTTTATCTGAATTGCAGCGCAAATAATAAAATTAGAAATATCTAGATGCTATAATATAAGCCAATTAACCTCGAATGTTCATCAGTTTATAAAGTTTATGTTTTTCAATCCTCAAATAGTGCCTAAACTTTTGGTAGACGTTAAGCGAATTATTATTATTTCAGAAGTCTACACTAACACCTGAAATGGAGCTGGGTGTGAAAGACCCTTTTATTTAAAACTAAGAAGAACAGAAAACACATCTGCTACTTGAAGTTCAGCCAACCACTTATGGCGGCGCTACTTAAAGTTACAGGCAAATGTGAAAGTTTAAATTCAAGTAATCTAATAGCCGAAGGCTACACAAATCAAGTTAACGTGAAGTTGACTCGCAGACCTAACCGGCGTGGAGATTCAGTATCAACAATTATAACGCGAGGCCGAAGATTACAAATCTTATCTGAGCTAGCAACTTAGTAATGTGGCCTCGAGAGAAAGAACACATTCTGTCTTTCAATCTAAAACATCGTCTTAAATACTCGAGAGCAGTGACAACAAAGGTCTGAATCAAAAAATAACTGGTTAATTAACATAAAAGAACTCTACAAGTAAAATAAATCAACTGTTCTCGGAATAACCACAAAATGCCCCAAGACAATGCGAGTGAGCTCTGTTCGTACGTTCCATTGCATTAGAAAAAGGACAATACAGATGGTCGTAAATATCAGTAAGATAGAGATGCACTGTGAGGCAGTCATGATCCGTGGGTAGTCGAAATTGGGCCACAGCTTAACGTCGTGGCCTGTCGAGAATATGAACAAAATCCTCATCCCTTCATTGCTTTTGTCTTCCTTCAGCCTTACAGAAGGTAGGCAAAATGGTGAAAGGATGCTGTGGATCTTACATCTGTGCTTTATTTTACTGACTGAAAAATCTGTTTACTATACATTTTACTTAATTGCTAAGGTATCTGGATGGAATGATAGAACATAATTTATTTTTGCTTGGAATTTAGCAGCATTATATCCCTTCCCCAATTTTTCAATGTCTTAGGCTAAAACAGAGGTGGGGAACCTTTTTACCATTAGAGGCCACATTTAAATTAGGCAGCAATAAGAGATGCCGCATAAGCTGATTGACCTAAGAAAATGACTTTTGTGAAATTATTATAGTTTTTCTATAGATTTAACAATTTATTGCATTATATAGAAAAAATAAAATATAATACTACAAAATTTTAAACATAATATACATATAAAATAATATAAAAATATTATAAAAAAATACAATATAAAATATTTTTTATTCACTAAGTTAGTGACTTATTTGGCTTTGTTTTTGGTTTGACAGTAATTGTATATTTGGATCAAGCTTCGTAACACACAGCTTTAATTGATCCTCTAAATGTGCATCTGTAATTTGCGTTCTTAAATTTGTTTTTATTTTTGATATGAGAGAAAATGTTGTCTCGCAACAGTAGGTACTTCCGAAGCAGGAAAGTAAACGGCGAGCATGTTCTCGAAGGCATGGATATTCAACAGCATTTTTCCAGATTTCTATGGGATCCTTTTTAGCGTTAAAAAGGGATTTGATGATACTATCTTCCCCTAAATCAATTAACTCCATTTGTAGTTCTGCAGGAGCCTCGGATATATCTATTAAATGTGGTTCAAATGCCAGTTTCATAGCAGGAGTGTGCTCGTCAAAATCAGAAAATCTATTAGTATACTCTTCTATTAAACAATCCAAGACACCTACATATTCATCGAATATTTTATTTTCACAGTTCTGCTCATTTAACATTTTAGCTAGCTCCGGGAAGTGTTGTGCAGATATTTCCGATCGACAAAGCAATGTTTTGAAAAATGATAATTTTTTTCTAAACGCTTGGATCTTTTGCCACATTTCATAAATATACCTCGTTTCACCTTGCAGGCAAATATTTAAATTGTTTTGTTTTGTCATCATATCGGACAAAAATGCAAGGTTTCTGAGAAATACTTCATCTGATAGATCACATTGTTTTCTTTGTTCTTTATAAAAGTTTAAAATTTGTCGTCGTAAAGACAAAACTTTTATTTATTTTTTTTGACCTCTTGATAGCCAGCGAACCTTGCAGTAGTATGGTAGGTCAACACTATACGTTTCCTCATCTAAAGAGAGCATCTGCCGAAATTCACGATGACGCATTCTATTTACGCGAATATAGTTGACAATGGCAATGGTTCTATCCAGAGTGTCTTGCAAAATGGTAGATTTTGCGCAAAGATTTTGCTGATGCAAAATGCAGTGAAATGATATCAATTTTTTCAAGTTTAAGTTTTCCTTTTTTAACAAAGCAACGAATCCTTCTTTTTTGCCTCTCATGGAAGGTGCGCCATCGGTGCAGACACTGACTAAATTACTGACATTCAATTGTAATTTATTACATACTTCTTTGAAGTTTTCGAAAATATCGGCTCCGCGAGTTCTTCCAGTTAGTGTACCCAACGCAAGTAGTTCTTCGTAACATTGAAAATCTTTAGTTATAGCACGAATAAAATATAAAACTTGTGCCGAATCTGTTTTATCAGTGCTTTCATCTAAAGCAATTGAAAAATAAACATCTTCATTTTGTATAATTGTATGAAGTTGCTCTGTTACATTTTGCGCTAATTCGTGCTGTCGATCTGTTACAGTTCTTCTTGAAAGAGGTAATTGTTTGTATTTGTCGACATTTCTTGGATCTAACATACTCACTGCTTCAACAATACATTCTTTAATTATTTCAATGTCACTAAATGGTTTGCCCCTTTTTCCAAGTATATGTGCTATTTTATACGTAACAGCAACTGCAGCGGAATTTTGATTTACAAAGGCACTAAAAGATGCCTGCTGATGATGCTTCTCATTTTTCAACTTTTGAAGTGCAGCTTTTCGTGATTCACCTTCTAAAGCGAAATATTTATGTTCTTTATGAGTCAAATAGTGTTTATTTGCATTCGCTTTTTTTAAAGTATTTAAAACTGTATTGCACAACAAACACATCATTTTATCTTTCTCAGCAGTAAAGAAAAAATCTAACTCCCATTCTACATTAAATGTTCTGTTTTCATCACCTAATTTTCTTCTCTTACTATTTGACATGATGGATAAAAAAACGAATATCAAATAATATCTTTAACAAAGTGTGTACTTTCTAGAAATACAATAAAACCGTGTACCTGTTATAAGCACGCACTGTTAACTACAGTTTGCTGAAGATCGCAACAGGGAAGCGTTGAGAGATGCGAGTCAGAGAAGCCAAAGCAAGGTGTGACACTCAAATGGGAGATCTGAAACCGAGTTTTGTTTACTTCTTAGACAAGGTAGTTGGCGCTGCTAGCTGTGGGCCAGAGCCTCGCTCATGCGTGTTAGAGTCCGTTTCAGACTAGTATTCTGACGTCATGTTACAATATGACTGTCTTTGGCGGGATTTTTCGCGCAACTGTCATGGCGTTGATGTACAATAGTTGTTTGAAACGAACTCTACCATTTTGTACTAGGTGGCAAAGGGCCGCGCAAGAACCTCGCGGAGGCCGCATGCAGCCTCGAGGCCGCAGGTTCCCCACCTATGGGCTAAAATATAGAAAATTATATTGTGAATTTTTTAAGTCGTAATCTTTACTGATCTTAACTCACTAGATTCCCAACTGTTTGAAGTTAGCTCTGGTTCATAATCGCCGCATAAGAATGAAATAATTTTAGGACTAATTTGAATTACTATTTTATTCATAACAAAGCACTCTAAAACTATTTGCATAAGAGGAATCCTTAGGGAAGCGCTTTCTGGAGGAAATTTGCTTTCATTTATGTTTACACATGAGAAAGATACAAACAGCCAGACACTTCTACCTCCGGAGACGTATCCTGAAGCCAAGTAATGTTTCGTGGCTTTAGTGGGCTGGTTGCTGTGATCCACTGAAATTCTTATATGAAACGTTTAAAAATGCAAGTGAATGCAAATTAAGTGCTTATTGAAATCTGCAGCTCGCAGAATAGTAGCAAAATCGAAGCTATGATTTAAATTGTATTTTACGACTTGCAGAGACTAGATCATAATGATAATTTTAGTTTAAAGTAAATGAAGAATAGATGTTGGTTTTATAAGAAACTTCAAAAAGAGGCTGGCAGGAATCGCTTCTCTTAAACAAAAAAATAATATGCTTATTTATTTATCATTTATTGTTTTAACCATTATTTAAAGAAGGAATTCAATTTTAATTCATTCAAAACTTAATTAAAATGATGCCAAAGAAACTGAAAACTCTCATCTATAGTTCATATTGCAGAAGAAATTAAGCAGTATATCACTCAACTGCCGAAATTTTGAACTGTGTATTATATGGCTGCAATAGTTTAGAAACTCTAAAATTTGTCTACATGTCAGTAAATTTTCTTTATCAAAGCACATTTTTTACAGCTTATTCACTGTTTTCAGAACTCCATGTATAAGCTTTACGCACAAGAGCTCTTTTGCCCTAGCGATAAAGGATTCCACTCACATGAAACGGACTCATGTTCTATCCCGAAGCCAACGACTTCTAGCATCCCACTTCTTATTCAACCCATAGATGTGGCCACGAGAAACCCGTAAATGTCGCCTTTTCACTTAATACCGAAAGCACTGAGCAACTTCGAGCCATAAATCACGACAGTCCCGCGGCCGCCACAACACCTAAACTTTGCAACTAATACCAAATTTATCTGAAATAGAGGAAAACTTATTAAAAGTTTTGCTGATGCCCTCATTGCATAGATCTTTGGTTATTTAGCAATTTATGTGTTGCTGGAGAATTTAATTTGATTTATTGGATATTTCAATCACCATTAATTACTAAGGTGAATAGGCCGCACAGCAGGAGATGATGCGTAATGCAGTGGAGCATCAGTCTTTCAATTTGGTCCCATGTGACGTTTTCTGGCAAATGTTGTTCAAGGATATTTATTGTCTTTCTGGTCGTTGGTCTTCAGAATCTTTGCAAACATGTCACAGATGTTTTGGCTGTGGGCAGTCGTATTATACTGGTTTATGCAAAATGATTTATTGCGTGATGCTCACCGTTTCAGCAAATACTTATTGATCATGTGTGAAAGCTGTGAAAAATAATTTGTAATGAAATTTGACTTGGTTTTCGTAAGTTTATTTGTTAAGAATTTTTAAAAACTTTTACGGCTTTATGAACTACCATTCTCTATCAAACAATAAATGAAATGTAAATACAATTCACAGAACCATTCATTATCGCGGTTAACAGCAGATGGCCCTCTCCGGATTTGAATTCGACATGTTGTTTCTGTTGCTTCCTACATCTTTGAGGGAACAATATCGTTCTACCTCTTTTCGGCAAGAAGATAATGGGTTGATCGATGCACTTATCCGCGTGTAAGGGTATGACAAATCAGCAAATATGGTGTCATTTTTGGAGGGAGGATATAAAACGCTTATACAAAATTATTAACCTCGTATACGATTAAAATAATTCAGTATTATAAAAATATGCGGAATCATTCAGAAATTTATTCTCTAATAAAATACATGGTATATCCGTTTCGTTTCTTGTAAATTATACAAATTTTATATGTTTATAAAAGTTTTTGATCTGCATAATTATATAAGTATTATTAAAAAGTATCTGCTGCTTTCAAATAGCTACCTGTGTCATGCTGTGTATAACATATTTGCTATAACTTGGAAGATACATGATTGATTGTCTGAAACATGAATGGGCAATTTGCTTAGCTATGTAAATGAATAATACTGAAAGATTGTGCTAGCTTAGGTCATTGATATAGAAAACATTTAAGACTATCTGCTTTAGGAAAAATGTTTTCGTGGAGACATTCTTAGCAATTTGACTCGTATTCACATTGCAGTTGGGATAGCAAGACGAATACTTAATGCGTCCAGCTTCGTAGTCGTCAAGAACTAAACGATATACCAGAGCGTAGTTGTCTTTTCGCCTCAGCCTCCAGTAATTATGTAGTTTAAAATTGCTTAAGATTTTAAAATGTAATCTTGATAACAAAATCAAATCATAATTTTCTCTTCATCTAAGGTTTTTAGTATTTTTAAAGGTTTAAAACTTTACTGATAAACTCTTCAAGCTATTAGACTCGGCGTTAACAACTTTTTTTTTGGCTGCAAGTCAAAATCAGCAAAAATGTGTGTATCAAGAAGACTCTTCGTATCAGTGATATTTTCATTTTAAAACAGTCTTTCTTGGTGAATAATAAGATACATTTTATTCAGAAAATAATTACAATGCGCATTAAACAAAAGAATTAGAATTAAAGCTATTAAGAAAACAAACATAACTGAATGAATTCTATTTTTCTGTTTGATATCAGTGGCTACCTTGATGCTGAACTTGTGACGTCAGTTTAGTCAAGTCTGGCTTACAGTCAGCTGTCTTAAAACGAATACAAGCATCTAAATGTTTGGTAGTTAAGCTCCTCCTGTTCTTGCTTAAAATAAATTTCATGTGTGAAAATATTTGAGCGCATTTACAAGTTAACGCAGACAAAATGACAAAAGTCAATTTTTTATGGATTATGAATCAGCGTTGCCAGACATCGATTTCTCCTTGAAATTATGCTACAAGTTTTATTTAAAAAAAATAAAAACGCGTTTTCCTTACTGCAATTTTGTAATCAAGCAAAAATGAAATTGTTATTACTTATTTTCCGTTTACTTTTTAATGTATTCTTTAAATGATCTTTTCATATTTATGTTTTATAATTTATTTTTACATACTATGCTTTATTTTCGGAAATCTAGGGGGTCTCTTAAAATTATTAAATGGGTCACTCGTTAACCTGCAGATCATAGGTTGCTGAGGCTTGATCTGAAGTTCGCAGAGAGCATTTTTAAGCAAGTTGTACTCAACGGCCCAGATGGACTTAAACATTTTCTACTTCTCTAGCTCGTTGCTTTAATATACATTTTAGGATTGTGAATATGTACCTCCTTAAATCTATAAAGCTGTATTAAAAAAAAAAAGAGAGAGAGAGAAAACGTTCAAATAGTAGTAACTTGCACTTGTTTGCATCCTGACAAATTTTTGTAAGCTCGGAATATTATATGTCAAATTTAAAAATTGAACGAAGATTTTTGCGGCATCGAAGAAGTCATTCGCCAACGAGGGAACTCCTTGCACTATATTTTCTCTCTTAAGAGAGTTAAATATGATTAAAATAGTAGTGACTGAAGATAAAACTATTTTAGAAGATAAAAGCGATGAGTAAAAGCAATCTGTGTGAATATTATATTATATTATTACAAGAATAACGTCTGATTATTACTATTTGCGGAAGAAAGCAAGCATGAATAAGCTGAAGTATTTTTGGAATATGGAGATTTCTTTGTTTTGCACCTAAGAAAACCATACTGCTCCGTGGTTTTATATTAGCCAAGCCTATAGCTGCTTCCCTATAAATACTTTAGTAGGAAAAATTCATGCAATATCAGATGCGTGACTTGGTTTCTTAACTGTCGAGTTTTACGTCTTTCCTCTTGAGTGAATAATAATCTTCTCCTCAGAAATCACAGTTTCGTCGTTTCCTCTTTCCGTTGTCATGGCAACGCTCATGAGAAGGGATGCTAAAATGTCACCTTTTCTCTACTGTGAAACTGTACTTTCAGTCTTGTAGGTTTGCTCTTATGTTTTTCCCTGCGATTTTCTACTGCTAAAATTTTCACGACGCTTTCTTTATTCGCAGTATTTTTTCATAAAAAGGAAAACAAAAGTTTTTACGACCACTTACAATCTGAAAATATAACCATCATATTTTTCCTTTTTTTTTTTTTTTTTTACGATCACGTTTCCTATTTCAAAAATCCTAATCACTCTACAGAGGCGCCCAAACTAAAAGGTGCTGAATGATGATGCTTCACCACCAGTATTTGGCAGGTCTCCAAACCAGTCGCCCTTTAAAAAGGGGAGTATATAAGGTATTTTTCTTCCTTCTTTCAGCATGCCTTTGCGGTGTAACGGTAGCACACTCGGCGCGTATTCGAGAGTTGCAGATTCGAGTCCCGGCGACGGCATTGCTCATTTTTCATGTCTCCCGCTTCAAAACGACCTTATGATTCTACAACGTGTTTATTTATAAAATGCTATTTGTTTAATATTTATATACAGCGACAGCCAAAAATAAGCATTTGATATATATATATATGAATTAATAATTAATTTTTATACTCTCCATTAATAATCTACTATAACACAAATGATGAATCATGAAAAGAGGACATGTAATAATAATAACTAATAATAGTAATAACAATAAATTCGAAAGATTTTGGAGCTAGAAATTAAATAAACATTTAAGGTTTTTGACATTCATGATAAATTAAAATTGATTGGAAATGAAACAGGATAATTTTAAACATCGTTTATTTAATAAAGACTGATCCAATTTAGTTCTTTCTCAAGGGAATAGCCTAGGCTAGATAAGTCCGCCTTCATTTAATAAATGAAAATCATGCCTATTTTTATCTAGTCTTTAACTATGTTTAAAATTTTTTGTTTTATTTCCAATTATTGTTTTTTCCGAATTTTATTTCGCTATGAATGTAAAAATTCGTAAATGTTATTCTTTAAATGTTTACTTAATTTCCTGTTCTAAAACCTGTCAAATTTATTGCTTTATGTCTATTATTATTCTATATCAGCTTTACATAATTTATTATTTGCATTATTATAGTTTTATTGGAGAATATTAAAATTAATTATTAATTTAAGTTTTTAATTATTGCTACTTTAGCGCAGAAGTAAAGTTTCTTGGAATTTCAAAATTTTTTAAATTCTTATAAATCGCATCTAATTAGTTGCGACTTTTCTTTTATTTTATATATAAGATAAAAAAATAGTTAAATCAAAATTATAATTTAATTTAGCGATAACCCCTTAATTCTCCCTCTGTATTCTAAAACCTTAAAGGTTTTGCGCCAGGAAATCCATCACCTGTATTCTAAAAATAGTGATACATTTTTCTGGACTAAGTCATAGTAATCCATAGCATATGACTTGCGTGGCGCTGATGATGTAGCTGATTCCGAACTCAAAATTTTAAGAACTAAAAACCTTTCTCTTAGTGAGCTTGCATTTTAGATAACTGCGCACTTTTGCTTCTACTTCTCTTGCCGTTAAGACGCCGGTGTGCTGCTTTTCTTTCTATCGCAATAGTTTCAAAAATGTAAATGTTCTTGAATAGGCACGATTAGAGTGCTAAGTAAAATTGAGGCCGCAAATGTCAGTTAAAATAACTCACATTTGTCAATTAAATATGAATACTGCCTCGGCTACCAAGTTTGCTTTTCAATATGGATCAACATTCTACGGCATTAATGCTGCAAAGCCTTTTTCAGTACAATGACTAAATGCCATATTTCTCCATTTACGTCATCGGCTGTCTCTATTTATTAATTATTTCTAAAACTGCTTTTAGACATTTATATATGTGTAAGAAAAAATATATAAAGCAAACTTCTGATTTTAATTGACAATAACCCCTTTTATCCTTCATTTCAGTCTGGGTATTTCCTTTTTCTGTCCTAAAAATAATAACTATTTGTAATATGTCAATTTAAAGTTTCGTCCTTTCAAAATTAATCAATACCATACCATCTTACATAACGGTGTAATGCAGATAGATACCTGTTAGCCAATCGCTGAATAAAATTTCATTTGAAACGTAACCCTTTTGACTCTCTTCCGCGCTCTCTTTTAAATACGTCGAAACTTTTTTTTTCTTGTTTTCCTGAAGCTAATATGTAGCAGCTTACTGCTCTATGACATCCATTAATGTGTGTTAAGATGTATTAAACTTCCAAAAATATGGTGTACGGATGATGATGTGGGAAATTTATCAAGATTTAGTGTGTCCAGAAATAAAATGCATTGCATCTAAGGCTGCGTATTTGCTAATTCCATCCTTTTACTATGCAATTACATCAGTATCATCTACAGCCATCAGTCATGATTAAAAGTATTTGCGTCTTCTCAGCCGCATCCTATGAATCTCAATATAATATTAAAAAAAAAATCTGAAAGCTTTCAGATTTTACATTAAGCCCAAAGGAGCGTTTCTTTCATTTACACACACACATACACGTTTCGAGAATATTTGAGTTAACGCCATTTTCGGCTAGAAATATTTAAAAACAGCGTATTTTTAGAATTTCCGATAGACAGGCTCGCGCGCTGGAGATAAAAATGTTCTTTTTCGTACATTGTTGCCACTTCTCGCTTTGAAATAGTTAAGTTTCTTAATCAAAATTTCGTTAAAGTTTTAAAAATATGAAAGAGGTAAATAATAAAACAATTCGGAACTTTAAAATTCTGACAGGTGCCCATATTCCGGTGGAGGACTACGTTATTCAGAATTGGATAGATCTAGGTACCGTGATTTTTCAATATGCGAGAAACATACAATCATGCAGATTCTTCATTATTTAATTTCTTTAACTATAATACAGAGCGATAATATTTAGTGTCAAAAATTTGAAAAGTAATTCAACGTTTTTAGTGATTCGATGCAAAATGCGTTTCCAGACCCAAAGCCATTTTGGGCTAACGCCCCTTTTGGCTAAAAATAATGAAAAATTAAGTATATGAAAGAAAGACCACAATTCTAAAACATTTAAAAGTAAATACATAAAAAAAACAAGAAAACTGAACAAGATTTACAGAAAAATATTCTACCAGTAAAGAATTAACATCTGAGTAAAAAGGCAGAAATTTAATTAGACAGGTCAATTTCATAACCACCTAAAGTGTACCTTCATGGTGCAAAAGTAATTAAATACACAAAGACAGTTTAATTTAGGCTTGTTTTTTGTATTTGTGGATGTTGTAATTGTTATGACACTGGTTGTCTCAGCCAACGAATATTATAATTTATACGATTTTATTTAACTTGTATCTTTGTTCCTTATATTTGCGATGACAGTAAAATTTTTAAAAAATTAAATAATGAAGAATATGCATAATTGTATGTATGCTCTTCGCACTGAAAAAACAACGGTAGACATCAAATTTTGAATAACCTAGTCCTCCAATCGAAAACGGGCATCTGGAGACATCAAGTCCAAATTTGAAATTTGTTTTATTGTTCATTTCATATTTTGTAAAATTTTAATGAACTTTTGATTATCAAACTCAACTATTTCAAAGCGAGCTATAGCAACACTGTACGAAAAAAAAAAAAAAACCTTTTTTATCTCGAGCGGGCGAGACTGTGTATTGGAAATTCTAAGATATGCTCTTTTTAAATGTTTTGTGGTATAGCTGTTGAATTTAATTTTATGGTTTAAGTGCGAAGAACATGATAATCATTAAATAAAGGTAACATACAAAACGTTAAAAAATGCCCCTTTAAATGTAAATCTGAAATGTAAAATGTGAAAGCAAAATCTGTAATGTAAAATCTGAAAGCTTTTTCATTTTTTTTATTTATTTATTTTTTCATTTAGTGCTGTTTGTTTCATGCAAATATTTGATTAACTTTTTAATACTTCATCGCAGAATATTGATCAGTGTACTTTCGGATAAACCCAAGAGAATATTTTCCAGATGGAGGTTTCGTATTGCATTTTGAAATATCGTTCAATTTTTAGCTCTGTAAACTCTGGGAATAATGAGTTTTTGTATGAAAATATTGAATTATTAACTATTGGCAGGCTTCTAATTTTAAAAAATGATGAGATCGAATATCTAAAGTTAAACAGATATTTTAATTAATTTAATGCAATCCTATGCGACATTATAGAGACATTCCATACGTTTAACAACAGTGAGTTTCTTTCATTATTCTTTTTCCATATTCATTAAACTAAAAGGTATGAAATAAACTACACAAAAAAAAACTTTTCAAACTAACCTGCTATAATCAACTGCACTAAAAAGTATGAAAAAATTAACTATTATAACTATTATAAGTATTAATTACAAACTCGTACGACTGCCTTTATGAATTATGTTAGAAAATTAGTAGAATTTCGAGGAACAATAGAAGTGGTAATATAAAAATAGCATACACAAGACGACATTGAAGTCGCTGAAATTTCTCTTTGGCAGTTTGACATAAAATCCGGTACTATTAACAACTTTGTGTTTTAATTTTAGTCACATGTGGTTAGGAATATTATAATAGCTAAAGTTGTTCTTTACTTTTGAGTGCTTTTATTAAAATCATATATATAACAAGGTTGTTTCCATTTTATTGCTCGCTTTACTGGACAGCCATTTGATTAATTACTTTTTAAAATCTTCATGTGCTTGTGGATATATTTGGATGCATTATAACACAATAGTTAATTTATTTGGAACGGAAAAGTAGCTTATGATTGCGAAATAATGATAGTAAAGAAGAAACGCTGATTCAATATATGCATAATAAAAATATTTTTAACGTTCTGCATCAAGTATGATTTCAAATTATAAATAAGCAATATTTAATTTTCTTCACAGATTTAATTAAAAAAAATGTAATGTCTGAAAGAAATCAGATTTTAACAATTGCCCGAAAGGGTTTGTTAAGGATTTTTACGCTCTTGCTGAGCTCGCAGTCTACCAGTCTGCTATTACACTCATTTTTTAGCGCAAACGTTTGCAATCAGTTATGTTTAAAATCGGTATAAAAATGCAGCAGTTCCTTAATTTATTTTATGTGAAAGGCTAAAAATGATTTTTTTACTAAATTTCTGGAGCAAGGAAATTATGACCATGGCAAAATTGACTAAAATATTAAATTTGATTCCTTCATTTTAAAAAATTTAGTTTAAAATTAATTAAGGTATTATGAGAATTGCTGTTTTTAGCGAGGTTATGAAAAGTAAAATAAAACTTAAAATAGAAAAAAATTAACTATTATATTTTGTTTCAGTTTAACATTTTTTAACATTGTAAATATACTACCTAAAAAGTACACTTATTGATGAAGAAAATGCCCTCGAATTGGAATATCCATTCGAAATATAGTTTCTTAAATTACTTGATGTGATTTATGTATTAAATTAGTAAGTTATCCTTTAGTATTCCTAATTTAAAACATTTCAGGTTTAGTATAAATATGCATATTAAGAAGAATAATTGTAATTTATGTAAAAAATATTTCTATACTTAAATAAATGAAAAAATATTCGAAACAATCATATTTATTATTAAATTTTAAAAAATCATTTATATTAATTCAAATTTAAAATTATTCTATTTTTACAGAGAGTTTGAAAGAGGTGATATGCTTAATTTCCTTGTTTATAAATTCTAATGCCCGTCTTTTTAAAATGACATAGATAATGTTATGAAAGTAGTATCGACGCTGAAAACACTAGAGTTCAGTAAATGCAAAATATAACTTTTCGTCTGGATACCTAGAATAAAACTTTGAATTATTAAAATATTCAATTTTTTACTTCCTTGTACGAAATAAAGGAAGTACTGTAATCACGGAAAAATTTGATATCATATTTTAAGGAAAACATCCATTTCAACCGCTCTCGGAACAATTTGAACAATGTTTTTGCGTGACATCTGTATGGACAGAATAAAGGACATTTTTGCCAAAAAGGATTGTAAATTGGATTTAAAATGGATTCGGAAAAGATTTTTTTCTTGACATCTGTAAGTACGTACGTTTGTATCTCGTATAACTTAAGGATGACAAAGACATAGAATGTTGAAATTTTGTATATGGGACTGGAATAGCATATAGCGTTTTCGTTGCAATCGGCTGCACCAATCATATATAAATACATATGTACATTACCACTCTGTTACCTGGCTCGGTGAACTTAATTTTTTTATTCTTATATGTTGGTAAACTTTATATGTGCTTTAAAGGTAATTGAATTATGTGGTTTTTATGTTCCGGTTATGCTTTTAGTTAAGCTGCATGCAATAGTTGTAGAATTATCAACAATTTAAAAGT
Source organism: Stegodyphus mimosarum (assembly GCA_000611955.2). NCBI lineage: Eukaryota > Metazoa > Arthropoda > Arachnida > Araneae > Eresidae > Stegodyphus > Stegodyphus mimosarum. The sequence continues at coordinate 60,943 of KK112455.1, forward strand.
TTAAGTGGTGTGTTAACCTAAAGAACCGCCATTTGTTTTACATTTGAAACTCAGTAGAATAATGAATTAAGTCAGTTTCTGCACCTTCAGTGTCTTTCTACCGAGTGGAATCAAAAGTAAACTCTCAATTTCGTGCACCGAAAAGTCTGCCTTCTTGCCCACTGGCCGAATTGTTTTTTTTTTTTTTTTCCGTAGAAACTCTAATTTTAATTGAAAAAACTTTTTTTAACTGTATTTGGTGTTTTACGTTTTTCTGTATTTTACAGTTTTTAATGAAGCTGTTTTGAGTCTTTATGTATTTATAACAATTATAAATTATACGCCTATTATGGATCTTCAGTTAGTACCATGTAATACAATGCAAATAAAATCTTACTATAAAATAAAAAGATTACCATATCAACATCAAATATAATTTTTATTCGCCAGCTCCGTAGTCGGAAAAATCTCATCTTTTATTTTTAATAAAACAAATCGAATTCTAAAGATAAAAACTGTTGCCAAAAACGATAATAAAATAATATGCAAAGTGAGCATTTATAATTATTGAAGTATTATGAGTATTAAAATATTGTGAGTTACTTTGAAACTAATTATTTATATTTTATGCCGTTACGTATTTTTTATTTGCTACGAAGTGAGAACTGAATTAATTGAATGAGAAATCTATCTCTAATAAAATTCGAGGAAATAAGTTTAAATTAAATGCAGCAAAAAGTGTGTATAATTTAATAGGCCATACAAGGAAGTCGTGTGGTGTCCAGATCAGATTTTCTTTAATAAGTTAAATGCAAAATTTTCCACATTTTGCAAATTTCAGGAAGCATACTGATTTAAATAACTTTTTGATATATTTTTCAAAACTAAATTTAATATCCCGCAAAATTTTCTTCATTTACTTTTTTTTTTCTCAAATGTAAAGAGCAACTACAAGCGAAATTTTGTTTTGGCTGTAATATTTTCTATAATAGGTAAAAGAGAACTAGTTTATAATTTTATACCTGGTCGCGAGAAAAAATTTATTTCATATTTCACGAGAGAATTTTGCTCATAAATATATTGAATAGTGTGCAATTAACATTTTAGTGAATAATAACGATGTAATGAACAGGTCGTTTTACTCTGGGGAGCTAAAAAGTTAATTTTATATTTGAAAAAGCCTTTTGCTACTAAAGCTGAAAGTATTTTCACAAAATGTTTTATATTATTTTGAGAAATTTAGTTGTTAGCAAATTCCATGTCATTAATTTAGTTAGCAAATGAATGTCAGTATGTTGTAGAGTCTTTAGGTTCGCCGCAGCAGAAAACATGACAAATGCCCTCCCCGGGATTCGAACTATGGACCTCTCGATTGCTGGCCGGGCGTACATCTAAACACACCACAAAGACATACTGTAAGGAAGGAGAAAATACCTCTCCCCCACTTGATGAGGCCGAGATGCGAATCCTGATGATTACGAAGCGCTGCTGACCACTTTTTTGTTCGGCCGCCAAGGCAGAGTCACTATGTTTGTTCAAGCATGAAATACGAAAATTGACTTATGTCTTCGCTGAGATTCGAATTCCAGACGTCCCAAATGCTAGGCTGACGTGTTTCTAATTATATAATAATGTCATTCTGCAGTAAGGGAGAAAATACCTTACAGTGTAATGAGTAAAAGCTTGTGAAACCACTTTTTTCTAATACCCAATGCATTGACTATTCTGTAATGTAAGTATTTAATATGAGGCGTTACAAATTTTTTATTAATTATAGTAATGAAAGTATTTAAAAAATTATTAGGTAAATAGATTATACAATACTAAATGTAATATTTGGAAGCAGTAATGTCTGTTTGAATTAATATACCTTTAAAATATCTTTTTTTTTAACTCGTTTTCTATTTAGGTTAACAATATAATACACTCTTTTGCAAAAAAAAATCGGAGCACCAAGAAGGATTTTTACGATCGTGACGAAATTCGGTATGCAAAAACATCTTGATCGAACATGCAAATGATCAAAGCTTCAAGGCAAATGAACAGGACGTAGTGCGCATTTCTAGTGCGCAATTCGCATAGTGTAAAACCAGTAACAGAGGCGGAAAATGTATCTTTTTTTGTTGCTGCCATTGTAATTCCGTAAAGAAGCGACTAAAGATGCCGTTACATCGATATCGAAGAACTTACAGACAACTAAACGACTTCGAACGTTTTCGCATTGTAGAGTTGCGTGAAACTGGGTGGTCATACTGAGCAATAGGCCGCCACCTGCAGCGTACAGACGCTGCTGTGCAAAGATGTTGACAGCAATGGTTGCTACTGCTACAAGGAAACTGCCGACGAAATGAAGGCTCTGGAAGGCCAAGGAGCAGAAATGCGAGGCAAGATAGAATAATTGTTCGCCAGGCCCGAAACGCCCCAATGGTATCATTGTCGACTATTCAAGGCATTACAGCCACGTCTATACCTCCCGTGGTACCGTCCACCATCTCACGGCGCTTATCTGAGGCGGGATCACGCTCACAGAGGCCTTTAAGACGTTTGCCTTTGACCCCGCAACATCGGCGAAGTCGTCTTGAGTGGTGTTCCAGCCGATCATCATGGCTGCCATCAGACTGGCATCGTATAGTGTTCAGAGATTAATCCCGCTTCACTCTTGAAGCAGATGACCACCGTGTTCGTGTCTGGAGAGGACGGGGCCAGCGGTCCCAATCAGCCTTTGTTTTACAGCCTGGTGTGGTGGTGTGGGGCGCTATTTCTTATAACAACAGATCATCTTTAGTCACCCTCCGTACATCTTTAATAGCTCAACAATATGTTGATACCATCCTGCGGCCGGTTGCATTACCCTTCATGGCACGCCATCCTAGGGCCATTTTCCAGCAAGATAATGCCAGGCCACATACCGTTCGCATATCTCTGGATTTTCTCCGTGCGGTTGATACCCTTCCTTGGCCAGCAAGGTCACCAGGCCTTTCATCAATCGAGCATGTCTGGGACATGGTAGGCCGCCAGATTCGGGCACCACAAAATATCGCAGATCTAGAGCTACAACTGATTAATGCCTGGCAGAATGTGTCGAAGGATGACATGAGGAACCTCTACCACTCCTTGCCTCGACGAATTCAAACATGCGTTGCCGCCAGGGGCGGTTCGACCAACTATTAATATGAACACTCAGTGGGTGATTGTGAACCGTGAAGAGGTACTATTTGCAGCCGTGAACAGGTGCTTGATTTTTTAATCATTTTGTTATCTGTGTATGAGCTATATACATAGTCACTTTCATCAAAAACAACCACTTCCTTCATGGTGCTTCGATTTTTTTTGCAAAAGAGTGTATAAGGTATTTTCTTTCTCCTTCTAGCATGCCTTAGTGGTGTAACGGTAACACACTCGCCGCGTTTTGAGAGGTTCAGCTTCGAGTCTCGGCGAGGGCATTGCACATTTTTCATGCCTCCTGCTTCAAAATAACCTAATAACTCTACAGATTGGCGTCTCATTCAAGAAAGAAAATGCCAAATAAACAAAGTATATTAATTATATCTATTATGGGAACTTATACTGTATTTATGTCTGCTTTTATTACATACTAACTGCGTCTAATATAATTATTGCTAGGGGAATCTTCCAGGTGAATAAAAAGCGAGAAAGAAGGCAACTATGATTTGTTATGGTGGTGGTGGTGGTGGTGAGTGAAATTTTTTTGGCGCAAAACCAGGGATGGTTATAATG
>KK112456.1:0-12801 GCA_000611955.2 Stegodyphus mimosarum
ATAATTCTCATAGATTATAGTAATAATGTTGTATACAAAATATTTTATTTAAAAAATCACATACACGACTTTAATAAAAAATTTGTACATTTCTTTTTTGGTAATTTTGGACGTATCAGCGATGCCGGAGTTTTTTCAAATTGTTTCCTGGGACGAGCTTTGGATCAGAATACGCTGAATCTGCCATGCGATAAAAAGTTGCCTAAAAGTGCAAGAGTTTTGCCTCATGTATTTTTAGGCGATGAAGCATTTGGTTTGAAAAAGCATTTTTTGAGACCATATCCTCGAACCAGGAGTAATTTATCATGCTCAGAGAAAATTTACAACTACAGACTCTCTCGAGCAAGAAGATGTATTGAAAATGCATTTGGCATATTATCATCTCGGTGGCAGGTTTTAAGAAAACCACTTCTTTTAACACCAGAAAATAGTGAGATAGTTGTAAATGCCTGTTGTTGCCTCCACAACTTTTTAATTAAAGATGGGATTGAGCATGGAAATAAACTATATTGTCCCAAAAAGTATGCTGATTACCCTTTGTTGAGCGGAGAGGTCCAGGATGGGCTCTGGAGATCTGGTGAAGGTTTGAGATCTGTTTCGCAACAATCTTCAAACAACTCCACAAGTCTTGCCAAAAACATCAGAGATAATTATGCCGATTATTTTTCAAATGAAGGTTCTGTTCCCTGGCAAGGAAAGTATATTTAATTTTTTTTAGAGAGTTATAGGGCTCATGGCGATTCTCTCTCTAAACAAAAAAACGAGTGGAAGTAGTTACCGCAAGGTCACTAGGAAACACTGCTTTTTTATATTCAAACAAAATAATTACATTAAGATTGAGACATACCTTTTTTTAATGACACCTAGAAACATACTTTAACAATAGCCTTATTGTTATAGGAATACACTAAATAATTGCAATGGCATTTTTGAATGAAACTTACAGAATGCAATAGTGAAATATGTATAGAACAGCATATTTCTGCATTGCACTGTAGTACTCTCTATACTATAAACATGCACATATATATATATATATAAAGTTCAATTTTTTATATGTAATTTATCTTAGGAGAAATACCATATTCTAAATATGCCTAATTTATAAAAAAAAAAAAATTCCTGAGGATAAGTGACAGCCTGTATACAATATTTTTTCCATTTTGCAGGTATGAAAGCAGTTACGCAGAAAACAGTACTTACCAGACATTAATTTTTTTTTTTCCTTTTTCAGTCAAAAGGAACATGTTTCTGCATTTAGCACTCCTTATTCACTGTCACTGTCGATCACTACAGTAGTTGGCTGCACTATCAGTATCATTATCGCTAGTACTATTACCCCACAACTAGTCACCATGACCTGCAACCACAACTAAACTAGTACAATTCTATGAAATGTTTAACCAACAATGAATTTTATGCTCAATCATCAAATATATTTTGCTGTGTTGCCAGCTGTTTTTATACATCTATTTCCATTCATTTGCATGTATAAGCTGCACCCCTGAATTTGATATGCTTTTTCTGAAAAAAAGGGGGGTTACATTCGAATACAGTACAAAGTAAACAATGGTATTACTTTTGTTAATTTCTGTAAACTTCACCCAACCTTTGTAACATGACACTCTACTTTCCTGGATTTAATAATAATTCAAAAAGGCTTTTCCTCAATATGTTCTAGAAATCTTAACATTATGCATTTTTTTCATTTGCTGAAAAATTAAAATTACAAACACCTATGCTTTATCTAGACATTTCTGCTAGAGAAATGACATGAATTTAACACATCAAAATTTCTGTGGATAATAAATAATAAATGCTGTGTTCTTCATTAAATTATACACTGTGCAATGAATTGTGCATGTTATTCATTTTTATTAAAAATAAATTCCTATGATAGATAACATAATTCAAAAACAGAAACAAAGATCACCAGGAGACGAAAACTGTCTAGAACTGTGACTGTTGGTTTAAGGATACATCACTGCATTTTTTTCCTTTTTGAACTTCGCAAGAGCATTTTCTCAAAACATTAATTTTTTTAACTATTTATACAAAGCTTATGTAATTAAACTGATTATTGTTCTTAAAGTGAAAATAATTTTAAAGAAATATTTTTATGGTCAAAAATGCACGAAACCAACAATTCATGATACCGATTTGATGTTTTAATTAGCATTCAAAGCAAATAGCAATACAATATTTTCATCTTTTTCAATAAATTTATTTTTAAAATCTTGAATTAAAAAAATATTTACAATTAAATATATATATATATACAAAGACTTATTTACAAACATGCATTTTTTAAAGAGTTTTCATAATAAATTGAAAAATATGGCATCAGTCATCTACAGGATCATACACAGCGTGCATGATCCTGAGCTTAACTTTTGCTTTTAAATTTTCATCCATATTTTTCAATTTATTATGGAAACTCATTAAAAAATGCATGTCATCATCATACACTTCTTTGGCCATTAAATCGCTATTTTTTTTCATTAATTTTAAAATTTCTTCTTTGAAATTTTCGCTTTTTCGCTTCAGTCCTCTGGGAGTTTCCGAAGTCGTACATTCATTTTGATGATCTTCATCACATGACATATCTAGATGACTGACCTCGTTATCAAATAGGTCCTGTGATGAAAGAATCTCTTCCTCAGCAACAGGAAGCGGTGATGCATTGCTACAACTAGGCTCATCCACTGGTTTCACATTGAAACGAGTGCTACATTGAAAAAATAAAATAATACACAATATTAAAATAAAAAAATTAACACTACATACAGAATTTAAGAATTCTAATATGCATGAAGATTTAGTGAAACCTTGTTAAATAACTGCTCATTAATTAATGAATATATTTATTACATCCTGAATAATAGTTTAACTAAGGCTTACACACACTATGAGATTTTTAATAGGAATTATTAGTAAATACATTAAAAAAATTTCTGAGTGTCGAGTTTATTTCTATTCTGTTCTAGGAGGATCTGTAGAATGAAGTTGCAATATCATGATTTAAGTTTCTTATCTATGTATTATTCTTGTCATTGCAAGATAATTATCAGTTGTACGATGTCCTTCAAAATCTACATTTTGATTTTCTAAATTAATACTAGAGACAGCTAGAATTCTGGATTATGAACATCAATTTCAGCAAAAAATTCAAATTCTTAATTAAAATGTTATTTTTGGTTTTATTATATTCAAAAAAGACAAAAGAAAAAATATTACATTTTTCAAAATTAGTTTTATGCCTAGTATCTAGTTTGCATTACTGAAAATAAATGAGTCATTTAAAATACGCTATATTTTTTTAATGCACTGATACTATATTGTACATTAATAAAAAATCCTCAATAATTCCACTTAGTTTTCCAGAGTGGAATTATATGATATTCACAACTTAATATCAAAAACAATTCATTAAATTACATAATTTCTACATTTTTAACAGCCTATTCTTATACTAGTTACAATATATAAAACAGAATTTACCGCCTATGTCTGATTGTATCTTCTAAAAAGGCCATCTGCTCAGCAAGTGCAAATTTTCTTATCTTAGATGCACCATCACCACTCCTTGTTGCCAAGGTCTTCCTGTACCTGATGTATGATCTTCGGATGCACTTCCAGCGGTACTGAAGCTCTTTCACTATAATAAATTTTTAAAGATGTATAATATTCCACGAAATAATTTTACTAGGACAAGCTGTCAGGATAGTAAATGTTCACATAAGTGAAAAATAAATGTATCTAATTAAGAATCTGAAAATGTATCTAAGTAAGAAAATGTTTTTCCGTAGTTGTAGCAAATTTCAAGCCTTTACAAATTAAATCATCCGTTAATAGCTGAACTTAACCTTTAACTTTTTCAATATTGATTTCTTTTATTATCATAAACTGTCATAATTTCATTCAAATCAGAGCCATTACTGCTTTGGCAAAGCTTTCATTCTTAACATTACAAATTTGATGAAGTAGGCCAAGTTACTGACGCATGTGTGGGGATAAACTGAACAACTTCTGATCACACAGTCAAAATAAGAATTAAAAAAGAAATTGGGAGATTCATGATAGAGCAAAAAATTTGTGTTAAAAAGTGTATTTCTTCTTACTGGTGAACCATGTTATTTCTAAAAAGAGTTGGGTGCCATTTTCTTAACAGCAGAATTATAATTTTCTACAAGCTTTATCTTTGTGTGTGCAAACATGTTTTGGTATTATATATGAATACTTGTTTTGGGGGAGGGGAGGATTAATTATTAATGTTTTATATATCAAATATATGTAATTCGACAGAGGAAGTGGAACTGAACAATATGTAAGTGATCTAAAATGTCAGTTTGTCACATAAGTTAGTAAGATAATACAGAAAGGTGTTCAATCAATAAATCCAAAAACTAATCCTCTCTACTTAATTCATAAAACAAACCATATTCAGAATTTCATCCTTCAGAGTAAATAGATAGTTTAGAACATAAATGTGATGACATATCACTATAATGTGATATGTTATTGAAGTAAATCACGATGAATGTGAATAATGTTTATAATGAAGTTTTTAAAATAATTTTACTAGCTTGGTCAAACATCAATCATTTTATTTTTTGAACTTGCACAACTGAAACATTTCAAGTTCAAGGACTTCACATTTCTCCCTGGCTTTATTTCCCTATTATTTAGCCCCATTACACATCCTTACTAGTTTGAAATAAATTATTTTCTTTTTATTCAATAAACATGGCATACACATTCATTTGTAATTTAAGCTTCTTCAAAAATTACTACACTGTTTTCTTTCTATGACACTGAAAGAAATTTAAATACATAAATAAAGATAAAGGGAAATTTTAAAAGGCTTGAAAACAGTCAATGATACAGTAAAATTGAGTTTTCTTTGATTTCACCTCACTGAATAGGTTTCTCTTTCTTATTATGTGAACTTTATTCTGTGATAACGTAAAAAATAATACAGATAAATGAAAACAGCCAAAAATGCAGATTTGAGACTTTTGCATATCTTTGTTTCAGATACATTTATATAACAGTATTATATACTCGTATCTTAATTTTTACTTTCATTTTCCGAAAATAGCTGTAGATCTTTTAAGCAATATCAATCAAGTTCAAATTTTCTTCTTGTGTTATACACAGTTAAAATACAAATTGTTTATATTTTGGAAATTCAAATAAAATTGCATTCTGACACTGTTACTAGGTTTTCTAATGATGATCATTTACATGTTTATTGCTGAATGAAATTCAAATTCTGCATGTTTCATAAATTTTACGGACTATAGGTTTAAATACCGTAAGCTAAAATACATGCATTACACACATATATATATCTAAATCATTCACAGTATCCTACATATACCCATAATCATATAAGCACAATAATGACAGACATAACTTTTAATTTACAAAATCAAATTTAATAATGGACTTTTTTAAAAAAAAGCATGTATGCAAGAGACAAGTTAAATATGAATGCGATTTAATTAAGACCTAGCGATATAAATAACAAAACAAAGAGAGCAAAAAATTTACTTACCACCACAATTGGTATCCTCAGCAATCATCTCCCAGGCTTTCTGAACGAGGTTCAGATTCCTGTGATCCATAGATCTTGCATCCCAAATTACGGGATGGTTCTGGACCGTAGCGATTAAAATTTCATCAGATACGATGCGCTCCATGTTAAAAAAAATGTCGCGTTCGATGTGACAGTTTCCCGCTTCGTTTTAGCTTCGCTCTGATTGGTTGACGCTTATCCCAAACTCGGCGTAAAGTTGAGAATCGTGAACCTTAAGCCCTGAGCCCTAAACCAGATTTTGTGACGTAGCACAGACTGGTTGCCTTGGCAACGGTGCTCGGCTTTAACCACTTATGACACTTACGCCCTCGTGTGAACGGGGCCTTAGAAGACGCTCCCCTCTCTGCGTTAAAATTGACCGTTGAAGGAAAAAATAATTGCTTAATGATTTTAAGTACACACTTTCCAAATATATATATTCATTACGCTCTTCTCAATTTCAAACTTAAAAAAACCAGATACAAATACAAATAAAACACTTAAATAATTGATTACTTAAATCATTAAAAACACTTAAATTAAAAGCACAGAATTCGCGACACAACACAGTGTTCTCCAACTCTAGAATTTATTCAGAGGGAGAATGGTCAAAAACGGATATTTTAATTTAGGAGCTAAAAGAGGGCGTGTTTGTCAGCAAATATACATTCACCTCCTTTTCTGTACTTTTGGATAGAAATAATGCATTTGTGATATTTTTTTCAGCAACGGCACTGATGCCATGTACAATTTCTGCGATTTTGAACTTTTAGTTTGTAAATTTAAACAAAATTCTGTTTCGTGTTCATTGATTCTAAACCTTGAAAGGGATTTCAGTTTTTCTTTGTCTGGCGAGGTTAAAAAAAGGAATTGAAAAGTATAGAAACAAATAATATTACTATAATAGGAATTTAAATATAAAGAAATATATAATATTAATACCAAAAGAACTGAAATATAAAGAAAATCTAAAAAAAATCTGAATGGTTTCAGATTTTAAAATGCGTCCAAAGGTTTTTTTTTAACCTTTAGTACGTTACCTGTATTTATTAAATATCATGCTCTACGTATTCAAGCCATAAAATTCAATTCAAGAGCAATATCGCAAAATAATTGTAAAAATGAACATATATTTGCAATTTCCGATATAAAGTTTCGCGCTGGAGATTAAAACTTTTTTTTCGTACAGTGTTGCCATTGCTCGCTTTGAAATAGTCTAGCTTTTTATTCAAAAATTCATTGAAGTGTTGCAAAATATGAAATCGATCATAAAACAAATTTCAAATTCAAATCAGGGCTTCAACATTCCCATATTCTATAGAAGATTACGTTATTCAAATTTTGATGGCTCTAGGTATTGTTGTTTTTATCCCAATGCGAGAAACATACATACATTCATACAGATTCTTCATTGTTTAATTTCTTTAAATATAATACAGGGCGATGGTATTTGGTGGCGACAATTTGAAAGGTGATTCGCGGTTTACAGTTGCCAAAACGAAATTAATAGTCCCTCAGAGCAAATTGCCCCTTTGGACTATTTAAAATAATATTAATATAAAAGAAATTGAAATATGAAAAAATAAATAATATTAACATAAAACAATTGAAATATAAAGAATTAAATAATATTAATATAAAAGGAATTGAAATATAAAGAAACAAATAATACAAACATAAATTATAAAATACACAACGTTGAGTCCGGCGAGGTAGTACCGGGTCGTTCATTCTTATCCGCTGATCCACTATATATGGTTTCACCTGTCCCTGTTTCAAAGCGACAAATTAAAGAAGAAAAAGCCTAAAATTTTGCAGGTTCAAAATGTAAAGTAATTAACAATAATAAAGAGTTTAGCCGAAATATGGCATTTCGTATATGCTTAATATTGTTTATTCCGCTCCTGGATATTTGTTTAGGTTTGATGCAAAGACAAACAGGCCATTGCAAAAACCCTCAAGTTCCTAACACACACCACAGCTTAATGTTTATAAATACGTTGGTAAGCAGTCTCGAATGTTAAATATTAGGAAATATTTGACTCTTTTTTTTCCGCATCTGTTATCCTTTATAAACTTTCCTTTACTCTTGATTTCCTTCTTTTTTTGCTAGGCATCATCGGACCACAGATTCTTTACGAGTCACCTCAGCTTACCTTCTTCATAAATTTAAGTTTTTTGATTCAGATGCAAACAACTGCGTTGTTTAGCGAGATTTTAAAGCGTCCGGGGGTCCACGCGGAGCCTGACGTCTGGCGCAGGGAGGTTAACTTGACGACGCCAAAAACCCTGTTGATAATTTGGTGTCGTGAAACGAATTTATAATATTTATTGGCCGCAATTATTTAAGAATTTGCTTTTCTTTCTTTCAATTTTGGCGCCGAAATCTAGCATTGCATTTAAATGCCCCAGAGCAAAAGGGTTAAACTCGTGTCGAGTCCTTTTTCGAATTGGCTCCCTTTACAATCAAATTGAGAAAACAATCAAATTGAGGAATCAAATTGAGGAACTTTACAATCAAATTGAGGAAAACACATAAATACCATGGTGTAAAGTATATTCATATTTTAAAATAAACAACATACAGTTTATATTCAGACTGATAGTGATTGTATTTAATAGACCCGAATTTAATATAGTTTGGGGGAGGAGAAGTATTCTGCTGCTTAAAAAGGGAGATCGGCTATGAACCATCACTTGAATACGATAGTTTTTATAAATTAAAGCAAAAAAATAGAGATCCTACTTGCGTAATGCTTAAATCCATATCCTATTTACTTCCTGTTTAATATCTAACGATAAAACTACTCTTGCATTAATTGCTTACACATCGTTTAAGATTTTCCATCAATAGAACGGGAAATCAAATGTTGTGTATACGTAATAAGGAAGCATTAAAATTTTTGAATATTCATTTTGTTAGTTTCTAGAGTCTTTAGGGTATTTTGAAGCAGAACACAAGATAAATAAATGTACATTATGCTCGCCGGGACTCGAACCAGGACTTCTCGATACACGCCGTGTGTGCTACCATTACACGGCGAATGCGTGCGGTAAGGAGGGACAAAATACCTTATGTACTGCCCCTTTTAACCTTTTGAAATCCAAAACACTCGAGAGGCTCTTTCATTCAAACCGTCATTCAGACAACCACAACCGTCCAAAACGACCAAGGTTGCGATAATGTTTTATTCCCTGTCCCTAAGGTCCGCAGTAGCAGATCCAGTTTCCCTAAACTCATAGTATCAGTTTATTTCACACTGCTTGTCCTAAAATGTAATAGAAGCTTCTTTGTTAGGAAGTAGAAAGGATATCATTTGAAATCTTCGCAACTCTTTGTGCGTTAATGGACGGGGAACGGCGTAAACGGACGGGATAGGTAATGAACGGGGACGGGCGTTTTGGTATTTTAAACATGCAGGTTAGCCAAGGTTTCGGCTTTCTAAGAGTTAATTAGAGACTGGGGATGGGGGACTTAGTCACCAAATCGTGGTGGCGACAAATTATAGTTAACCAACTTTAGTTCAAGGGCCACTTATAGAGTTATTAGATTATATAAATGCAGGAACATGAAATATGCGAAATGCTCTTCTCCGGATTCGAACTTCGGAACTCTCGAATAATCATCGAGTGTGCTTATAGCTACACCACGAAGGCCTGCAGAAAGGAGGGAAAAATACATTATAAGTTAATTTAAATTGTTTTCAGTTTTTAAGTTAAAAAATGTAACTAGCATATCGGAAAGATTGCTTAAATTTTGATGAAAATTTTTAATGCCACACTGTGCATTAATTTTAATGAGTTTATGATATCTTCTTTCTTAAAGTTAAATTTTAATCACAAACAATTCCCCAGTTCAAAATGAAAGCCAAAATATATAAATGTGTAAAAAACTGTTCGTTCTAATAAAAGCGTGTTCTAACAAAAAAGTGTCTTAAGAATAATTTTGTTTGCCCCATTCCTGCACTTTCGAAGAAATTTCCTTTCCGTTTCGTTGCATTCCAGTATGTCTGCAATTAAAATTCCTTTCAATATTCATGCTTCTTTTACATTCACATTATCTCTGCCATACTACGTATTCTCAGTGTTTCGATTCTGTTGCACTTCTGAATGATTCATGGAAAGAAACCTTTTGCGTCCCTTTCCCTCCCGAAGGGTTCTAAGCCATATACGTTAGGTGTAGCTCTAGTAATGTTGGCCTGAATAGTCGAATGAAAGTAATAGAAGCACACTCTAACAGAAAATTAAGGGAAATTTTAAATCTAACTTTGTAACGAAGCGCGACAGGAAAGCATTAAGACGGAAAGTCAAGAGGGAACGGGTATGAAGGTACTGTCTGCAATTACTGTCTGGAGGAGACTGAAGATTTTCCTTATTGATACGTATTTCATAATAGCTCTACTTTTAGCGCCAGTTATTCTTTTGAAATGAGGGCTAATTTAATGGTTAAGTGATAGATGTATTTGCATTCGCTTGGTGTTTTGTTTGATATTTCCTACAGTGCAATGATCAATGTAATGCATATTATAAAGTGTATAGTGTAATGAGTATGTGTAGTAGTGTACTAACATGCGATGTATCCAGGAGTGTGTTTAATTCCGCGTGCAGAAAAATCTGATACTTTGTCCCTTGTATGGCCATGTACTGTCTTGGCTTCGAAGTGCAACTTTAGGTAGTTGCGGGATTTGGGTAATACCTGATTAGTCTATGCAAGTTGCCCGGGTATCCGGACCTTCTTTCACATGTCACATGTTTAGGACCTCTAATTAAATGCTTATCTATCTCTTGGATAGATATAAATAGCTTTTAAGAGATCAAATTCTTTTCCATTCTAATTGAAGAAAATTCCAAGCAAATGTAGAAAATATGACATACCCATGCAAAACAGATGCAAAATATTTAAAATGCTTTTAAATTATGGAAAAAATACAAAAATTGCAAAAGCGTAAATAACAAAATAAGAACAAATACTTGATTAACGGACTTAGGGAATTTACAAATTTAAAATGGGGTGTTAAGAAGGTTTGGTTATAAATATTCTATTTGCATCTTATAAAGATGTAAGCCCGAAATGCATATCATGCTAGGTAGTTTCATTTTTTTTTGTAATCCTATTAGCCCGCCTTATATGTGAATATTTCATTTCGTGTTTACCCTTCAATGCTTCTTTTTTATTGTCCTCCCACAAATGGGCTATAACACACTTCTTGAATTAATAACACACATCACCACACCCAATCATTGCAATGATGGAAATGACAATAATAATAATAACATATTTAATAACGTGTTCATCAAAATGGTTAACATTTTCCCGTAAAAATAGTAGATGGAAATTTTCTACTTTTAATACATATCTGCTTTTAATAGACGATTTCTATCTGCTAAATGCTTTTAAAAAAAGAATCAAATTTTACTAATTAGAAGAAACTTCATATTGACAAAGAATTAAATACACCAATTGATGTTTTTTTAGAAAACAGCTCGATAAATAGCCAGGTGAATAATAGAAAATTCCCACATATTGTTTATACGTGGTGTTTCATATCGACTACTCATTTGTCTCCATAGATGGTAATTTTCAAAAATTGTTATGTTATAAATGTGATCACCACGCGTTGTAGAGACATTAAGTATTTTCTGAAAACAAAACAGATGAAAAATGAGCAATGCCCTCGCCGGGACTCGAATCACGGAACTCTCGAATACGCGCCGTGCATGCTGACCACTACACCAAGAAGGCATCCGAAGAAAGCGGGAGACATGCCTGATATATTCCCCCTTTTAAAAGGAGACTGGCGATTAGCGGACACAGTCGCCAAATCTTGGTGGTGGAGCATCATCATCCACCACCCTTTTTGTTTCGGGCGCCACTGTAGAGACATTAGGTATTTTTTGAAAGCAGGAGAGATGAAAAATGAGCAATGCCCTTACTGGGATTCGAACTAAGGACCTCTCGAATACGCACCGAACATGCTGACCACTACAGTACAAAGGCATGCTAAGAAGGCGGGAGAAATACATTATGCTTAGTATGACAACGTTACATTCAACATACATATAAAATTCAATAATATGCAGAAGAAATGCAATGTGTGTTTGTGTATAAATGAAGTTGTAAATAATTTCCCAATATCATTAATATGGGATATTTAGACGAACATATTTTGATTTACTAAGCAGTTAATCAAATTACAACCTAATTATATAATTGCATTTAATAATGCAAGACGACACAATTGCGCAGATAAATACTATGTTATATAGAACAAAACGTTACCATTCTTTATTTGTACCGGGTTAATAAGAAGAATATTGCATACTCACAATAAAGCTTTGGTATTCTTCCAATAGACGATCTACCTTAGTTAACTGTGTAGTTACGTTATGGATCGATCGGTGGTGTCACCAAAAGTGTTGGTTTTCTTCCACCCATTTTATTCTAATTTGCATGATCAGATTTATTACTATTTAATATTAATAATTGTTCACATTTTGCAAAATATTTACTTCTTTTGTTGTGTTTTATGTTGCGTATAACAACACTTTTGGTGTGTAAATAAATACACTTTTTTTTAAATTAGATTAGCTGGTTTAAGTATTTCAAAGAAATACTCGAATTTAATATAACTTAAAGTGAACGCCTGAATGTTATAGATATATAGATTATATCGATATTTCGTGCATATAGTGAATGAAACAGATAAGAAGTAAGACAAAATATACAGATTTTATACTCTATATTTAGTTTTTTAAAACCTATTTACAAACAATTTGTTGTAAATAGAGTATTAAAAAAGAGAAATAAGGAATTTGATAAAGATGAATTAAACACACTTCTATTATTTCTACTTCACATTAAATTTCTAACAAAGATTCAAAGACAGCATTTTAAAAACTCTTCGTAAATTCAACGGAAAAATTGCATGTGAAAGAAACGGCAAGCATAAACATTGCTTTTACAAACAAAAATAGTCTGAAAAATATGTAACGTCATCTGGTATAAAAATAGCTAACTAACTAACGAAATCTGGTAGATTACCAGTTAGGACAATACCGAAGCTTTGTTAAAAGCAAAAACTGCTGTATTATCAAATACAAATCAATAAATGTAAATATAATGTTGCCAATAAAACAATCCATTAAAATGTCGATATCATCGACTGCCAAATTTAGATAGAAAATATCTGTTTGACCATGTATTGCCTATCTATCCGCAT
>KK112456.1:12816-61300 GCA_000611955.2 Stegodyphus mimosarum
TATATATATATATATATATTTATAAATAATTAATGTAAGGAAGGATTATTAAGAATCCTACGCCGAGACTGCGAAGATTTAAATAAACATAATTATAATTAAAGTGGAATACTAAATTCTTAAAATTCTATTACATAAAATTAAATTAAGAGAATTACAATTTGAAGTTTAAATTCCAGTTTGCCAATTCGTTATTTTAAAGTAGTGTACCATTTTTTACTTTCTTATACGAAGTCATATTTTCTTATCCATCGTTTTAGATTTATTATTGTAGTTGAATAGAACATGCGGCAACGATTAGATAACTCTCCAGATGATATACATAATTTTTGTGCATTTTGAATTATAAAATGAATAAGATGCAACGCTATTAATTGAACCTGCCGCCAAAGTGTTGCTATGGTAAACAAATATACTGAAATTTAAAGAGTGCATTTGTTCTATTGGGGTTTTTGCGCTATCAACGAAGTAGATTTTATTCAATCCGATAAGTGTAAATGAAATGCAAAATGCGTATAATTTAATATTCCATATAAGGAAGTAATGTGGTGTATACATCAGATTTTTTAAAAGTATTAAACACTAAAATTCAAATTGGTATGGATAAATTGCTTTACTAACAATGGCCAGTAGTTGTGGATATGCAGAAAATTTTCATAAAATGTTTTCAATGATAATAAAAAAAGAACAACCGGTAAGATATTGAAATATAATATGGACTCTTCAGAAGGAAATTAGCTTATTTCATACTCCCATCAATCGTTCGCACATTGTGCTTCGTCCTTGCTATGCATATGCAAATCGAAAGTAGAGATGAAATTAAATGTAAATATTTAATTCCCCAAATTTAGCATACTCATATGCGCATTAGCCATTTCAGAAAGGTAGAATTATTAGAAATGGAAAACCTCATTTTTCACTGCAGCACTAAAACGATAGTAAATAACACAAAAGAAGATAGGGACAATAACTGCAGCTTAACGTTTGCTAAATAATCCACTAAATAACTTTAAATGCGTCAAGTAAAGGAAATTATCCGGTAGAATGGAAGAGAAACATTCTCACCGAACGCTTGAAATAAAAAGTTATTGAGCAGTTCTAGTGCCAATGCTCACCAGACAAGAACCTCAATTTTCCATTACGCAATAATGCTTTGGAGTCTGAGCCCTAAGCAGGCACATTTGCAGTGAAAGATCAAACATTTTCATTCCTCCCCCTCCCCCTCTAAACTTTTTTTTGAAGTAACTTACTTTCGAAAATTCACAGCACCGAAGTTCACTTTGAATCAGTGGAAAAATCTCGCTCATTAAATTAAAGATAAAACCTTTTCCTCATTGAATAACTCTCTTCTGATTTCAATTTTAGCAAAGCAGAACTATCTTCGTGATTGACTGATTGTTCTTTTACACTTCTTTAAACTTCCATGAAGGAAACTGGATTTTCTATCGAAATTTATCAGACCGCTTACAGATCTATAAAACTGCTTTTTAGATGTATTAAAATAGCCTAAAACTGGTGAAATATTTTCTAATTACTACTCGTTTAGCGGTACAAATTACGTGCAAATCCTAACGTGCTGAAAAGGTGGTACCATATTCCGTTTCTATTAATGAGAAGCTTCTAATGGCTATTTGAACAGAGTTTAACTGAAAGCTATGCAGTAAGCAAATTTCGAAATTCTACAGACGCTGTTCGCACATTTTTTAGACGATGTATATTGTATTCACAAAATTAAATTACGTAAAATTGTGTTTTAAATGTTCTATTTCACATCCCTTATTCTGAACTATCTTTCGACACAGCAATTTCCAGAATAATAATGTTTTTTCAAGTGTCAGAAGAGGTATTCTATTCCATTCCTCCCGAACAACTTTCCAGAGTCCTGTTAGGGTTTTGGGACAACGTTTGGATAATGCAGTTTTTAAAAGTCCGAAAGCACAAAAATCCATAGGTGACAGATATCATTGAAGGGTATGGCCTTGATACCAGTTTTTTGTTCCATTTCTTTTAGGAAATTTACAGTGGATTTTGATGTGTGACTGCTAGCTTTGTCCTGATGAAGTCTCACAGATGGATGGCACTGTGGGTAAAGCGATGGTATTTCATTCAGAAAAATTGACGATGAAATATGTTCCTGATAGTATTTGGAGTTAATCTTGACATTTTTTGCACTCTCTTTATTTTTACTTTGCCATTATAAGAAAAACCAGCAACAATCATGAATCTCTTAGAAAAACTTTCTTTCGATTCTTTGAACCATGTACTTAAATTTGTTCTCCCATTTTATGATAACAAATGGCTCGTTTTTTGTTACAGTCATTTAAATACACCCATGCTTCATCTATGGTGACAATTGTTTTCCATTTTTCTTTGGATAAGTGTTTCTCATATAGAATTCTGCAGCGTGTCCTGCATTGAGCGATATGCTTTGGAAGAAGACGATGCACATTGCGTTTTTTCGCTTTCTTAAGATTTAAATCAACGTTTATCATTTTGTTTACAGTGGCCACCGAGCGTTTTAATGATATTGCAACTGTGCTTTGACTAGGGGGATTTTCTTTTAACATTAAACAACGTACCTTTGCAATAGTCGAAGATGTCCGTTTTTTCCTTGGATACTTGTTTGGACTTTTTGTCCCACTTGAGGCTCCAATTTGACATTTTTTTTTCCTTTCTTGTTAATGATATTACCTATATTAACGCTTTAGATATCACAAAATCATGACTCTCACATCATTTTCGGATAACGGAGTATGCATATTTCTTTTCGAAAAGAGCGTAAATGTAGCCATCGAACCACTGCTTTGTTAAATTCGCCATTTTGAATAAAAACAAAATTTTCAAGCCACAGACGATAATTTTGACTTTTAAAAACATAGTACAATTGCAATTACTTCTTTTGCAGCAAACGAATTTTTATTACCGCTTACCAAACTCGTCTAAAAAATGTGCGAACAGCCTCTGTATAAGAACTGGAAATAAAGCTAAATAAATGCCAATGAAAAAGGGGGAAAATATGACAAATGCACGCATAAAATCAATAATAAAATAAAAAGATTTTAGCGGTTGTTCAAAATGGTTTTTTGTTAAGGGCTTTTTACATCTTTGCGAAGCTCGTAGTTCTGCGAGTTTGCTCCTGCACTCATACCCCTGATAATCCTTTTTTTTTACTTTTTAGCTTTATTATTAGGCAACATTTTCTTCGCCCTTACGCCATATAGAATTCAACACTACAATTCCAAAAATTTTAAAATAGCGTAGCAGCATATGTTCAAAGTTTCCGATGAACCGTTGGCATTCATTTTTATATTTCTTTCTGTGTTTTCTGTGTTCATTACATCAATGTTCAGTTTTCTTAATAAGGTTATTTGCAGAACTTTGTTTTCCATTTTAATTGTTATAGACTTGTATGGTATTTTTACTTATTAAATATCATATACGTCGCTTTTACGCCATATAAAATTCAATTCAATAGCGAAATCTCAAAATATTTAAAAACGGCATATTTTTAGAATTTCGGATAAATAGTCCCGCGCTTTGGAGACAAATATATTTTATTCCGTACATTGTTGCCACTTCTCACATTGAAATCTTGGAGTCTATATTTTAAAATTTCATTAAAGGTTTACAAAGTATGACATAGATAATAAAACCGATTCGAAATTCAAATTTCCAATTGTTTTTGGTGCAGATGTTCGGTAGACGAATGTGTTAGGGAAAATTGGATTGCTGTAGGTACCATCGTTTTTCACAATAAGAAAACATTCTTACATTCATGCAGATTCTTTATTACTAGCCAAATGGGGCAATTTGCCCAGAAGGGCTATTAATTCCTTTTTGGCATTTTGCGTAGGTTCACTACAAACGACGTTTCACTTTTCAAATTGTTGCCACCGAATATTAGAGCCCTGCATAATATTTAAAGAATTAAATAATGAAGAATCCGTATGAACATACGTATGTTTCTCGCACTCTAAAAAACAAAGGTATCTAGACGCATCAAATTTTAACCAACGTATTCTTTCATTGGAATATGGGCATCTGGAAGCCCAAATTTGGAATTTGAAATTTGTTTTATTATCTATTTCATATTTTCTAATACTTCAACGAATTTTTTATTAATAAACTGAACTATTTTAAAGCGAGAAATGACAACACTGAACGTGAAAAAAATTATCTCCAGCGCTTGGGATTGTGTATCGGAAATTCTAAAGATATGCTGTTTTCCAATATTTTGTGATATTGCAGCTTAACAGAGTTTTATGGTTTAAGTATGAAGAACATGTTATTTAATAAATAAAGGTAACACAGAAAACGTTAAAAAATGCC
This sequence comes from Stegodyphus mimosarum, assembly GCA_000611955.2. Classification (NCBI taxonomy): domain Eukaryota; kingdom Metazoa; phylum Arthropoda; class Arachnida; order Araneae; family Eresidae; genus Stegodyphus; species Stegodyphus mimosarum. The sequence goes on from KK112456.1 coordinate 17,146, forward strand.
CCTTCGGACGTAATATAAAATCTGAAAGCTTTCAGATATTTAATATTACTAGGCGATTAATGAATAGAGAGATATTTTGCATGGAACAAACCTCATTCCTATTACAGTATAGCTATTATATATTCGTTAACAGTCTGGAAATTAAAAGGACGTTTATTGCATCCAGAGAATGCAGCGTCGAGTTTATTGCATCCAGATTGCATCCAGACGTCGAGTTTATTGCATCCAGACATTTATTGCATCCAGACGCTTATTGCATCCAGAGAATGCAGCGTTTGATATCGGTCGGCGTTAATAATAGCTTCTATGGAGTACCTATATATAACGTATTATTTGCTTTAATCTTGCTAACTGACTCTGAATAATCTAGGTAAATATTTTAACTGAAATATAGTAATATATTTAAATTTTTTTAGATAATACAGGGTGATAATATTTGGTAGCAACTATTTGAAAAGTGAAACAACCTTTTGTAGTGATTCAACGATAAACCTCATTTCGAGATTACTAACCCATTTAGGCTAATGTACTTACTGTGCAAATAGGCAAGAGGAAAGCACAGTAATGTGCAGATCTAATAACATCTATATTCAATAAAGTGTAAATAAAGAATTATGGCATGCAATTGTGTGCATAAATGAAAACAAAAATTGAAAAGTGACGACAACTGAACGTTTAAGTTATACTACTTTCGCTCTGAATTGGACTGAAATTGAGACGGAAGGGAAACATTACTTCGGATAGCATTAATGTGGAATCGATAGCAGAGAGAAAATTCGGCAATGCCAGATATGTTCACCCATGAATTTAAATACAGATGATTGCTTCAGAGAACGACCGTAGAAATTCAGTTGCCATTTCCATTCGAAATGGGACAGGTAAGCGAGGCTCTGATCTGAACAGACCAGCTAAGTTTCCCGGATAGAGCAATTGAGAACTTTAAATTTACCCGAAGTATTTGAATATAACTTTGAATGCTACAGTATGTTCCACAAAATGTCAGTTCTTAATAATACCAGGCGATTAAAGAATAAAGAGATATTTTGCAAGGAACAAACCTCATTCCTATTACAGTATAACTAATATATTTTCGTTTACAGTCTGGAGAATTAAAAGGACTTTCATTGCATCCAGAGAATATTATATTCGATATCGGTAGGAGTTAATAGTAACTTTTATAGGGCAACTATATATAACGTAATTATTTGTTTTAATCTTGTTAACTGACTCTGAAGACAGTTTTAAGCTCGGTAAATATTTTAACTGAAATATAATAATAGCTGTATATTTGGGAAATACATGTCGTTAAGAAATTGAAATGGGTGAAACATAAAATTGAATTTTGGTATCGACAGAAGTCGTAAAGTGAAAGCAGTTTTAAACCGTCTTTGCATTGCTCATTCTAGACTTACAAGCTACTGATAAGCGAGAGTAAAACTTTCTGCGCAGTTTATAACGTCAGTTTATCTGTATGTCGTATTTTAATTACTTTTCCTGTTTTAAATGCCTTTGGGTGCAATATTCCAAAGTCCTTAATTGTTCCTTGGAGAAAAATGATATAGAAAACCCGTCATAAGTTGCATTGAAATTTGTGAAAAATTCTTTTATTTACTATCTAATCTGATGTCTTATTTCATAAAATATGTCATTTAAAACTTCATTGTAAGATATGTTGCCGGTGCGACTGACGCATGTATGTATATTACTTTCACCTGCTTTACCCTTAATCCTTAGAAAGCCGAAGCCTTCGCTAACCTGTATACTTAAAAGACCCATACGCCCGCTCCCATCCATTGCCCGTCCCGTTCGTTTCATTTCCTCCCCGTGCATTAACGCATAAATAGTTGTGATGCAGGCAAATGACATCCTTTCTACTACCTAATAAAGAAGCTTCCATTAGGCTTTTAGAACAAGCTGTCAACAAATAACTAATACAATGCATATGGGGAAGCGGCGCCTGAAAACGTCATAACTTAGAGTGAGGAAAGAAAACAACATCGCAATTGTCGGTCATTTCGGACGGTTGTGATCGTTTGAATAAAAGGCTATCTCAGGCGTTTTCAACTTCAAAGATTTAAGTTGCAGGGTTACCCTAAGAATTCGTCCACAAATTAACCCCTGCCTTTAAGCAGATAGTCATCTTATGCTTTTACATATTCAAATAACCTAGAATTAAACTGCGAATATATTTTTACTCATATTTCCTATTTTAAATATTTAAAGGTGTAAGTTACCGTATGTTGGGCGCATTATGATTTTTATGGTTATGCCCACAAAAAATCTTCAACTATCACAATTTATTTTTACAGAACACAAAATGTGCTTACTCAAAAATTAATTCATCTCAATGCTTTTAAAACTGCATGAAATTTTAATCGCATGCATTCTACGGAATATCTCAAAACATTTTACGGAACCTATTGGTCAAATGACGGAATGATATTTCACAGACATACTAATTTTCCTATAAGATATATATCGATGTAGATCTATCGAATTTCTGCGTATAATTTGATGTTAATAAAGCCAGAGGTGAATCTGATGTTGTCAGTAAGGAGGAAATGTATGAAGACACTCTTACCATTGAACCGAAACTGCAAAAATTCTAATGATACCTAAATTAACTAAAAGCAAAATTGAAAGTATAAAAAGAGTCTTATGTGACACTACATAAGATTTCTTCTAAATTGCACACAATTTTTAATGCCCTCATTTAAACTTACCTCTTCGAAATATTTTAACTTAACTAACCGATCTTAGAAGGCAAGTTGAAAATGGCATCAAAAATTGCAATTTTTTAAATTAAATATCCTAGTCAATTTTTCTGGTATGGAAGTCAAATGTATTATAATTTGATTTTTTCGTAACGAATAAAACTTTCTTAACCCCTGTTACAGAGTAATAACAGATTTCGATATATAAGTTAAAATTTTATACAGTGACAAATTCAGCGTAATAGTCCTTTTAAATTAATTTATGCTTACAGATATAAAACTAACAGATTCTTTCTGTAATAAAATATGAAATATGAGAGTATTAATAATTTTATATAATCACTCCATAAAATTTGTGTGACCGATGAATATCTACAAAACCACTAATCTACATATTCATAAGGAAAGAAAATGCTCTTTACCTCAAGAAAAAAAAAAGCAATGGGTCATAATCTACTATAAATAAAAAAAATCCACTAGCAAAAGAAACTGAAAATTTCGTAACATATATTTAAAATGTTAAAGACTCAATTTTCAAACAGAGCCAGTCCTTTCCCTGTTCCTCCTTAAGCTACTGTATGATTATCACATACTTTTGTAAACAATTGCAGTTGGTGTGACAGACAACAAATTTTCCGATTTCCTCTTATGATCAATATCATCCTCCTTCAGCTTAAAATTATTTGGCTTTGTTTTTTTTTCCTTTCTGCACCTTGGTTTTGTAAGAACCATAAAAAGTGTCCCTAGTTATTTAGCAGTAAAACGTCTTATTAAAAATATGAGATGTTTGTAAGCGTATAGTGTATGGTTGGGATGACGGCACTCAAAATACTTGGCTAACCGAAATCATCTCGAGGATTTGGTGATATGAGACGATAGTCGACAGACCCTCGTACCACCCCTGGGTGTGTTCTTTTTGAATTCCATCCGGGGCGGTAGCTTAGCAATTAGCAAGGCAAGCTTAGCAGTTAGCAAAACAGGATAAAATAAATTATTCCTTATAAATATGCTGTATTTAAATTTGCTATAAAATTATAATTTTCTATCGAACTGACTGCAAAATGTAATTTTTTAAGTATGTACTTTCGTAATTTTTCACAGGATTAAAATTTTGTAGACATTTATAATACTAATACAATTCGTTTATGTAGGCACAGTGCACGTTGTGGGTCTATACCCATTAGGTTAAGTTTATTCTATCAAATCATTCAATTTATATTTGCGTAGAATACATTTTAAGGTAAACTTCTCTTAGTTACATAGCACAGCAAGTAAAGCGTAAGCCTCCTCAGCAGCTAATTAGTTTAAAGGCTGGAATTCGTTTATTCTACTTTCACGTGTTGTGTCAAAAGGTCGTACAATGTTGTTTCAAATTATCTTGGGGCAGGATAGCCTACACAAAGTTCAAGAGACCTTGCCGCACAAGCAAATCGCTGGGGCCGCCCTGCTTAGCCGACAGCTGTCTCAGGAAGACGCCTATACAATCCAGTAGGTGAGCGGGAGAGGCAGGGAGGAAACACGCACACGAGGGGAAGGTCTTTTCTCCCTCTTTGAATTTCATGCATCAAGATGCCCACTTCTGAATCTGGATAACAATAGATCCTTGCCGTTTGGGTAGCCCTAGATCCTTTTACTCAGAAGTGACAGGCTAAATAAAAATAGTGACAGGCCCTTGAGGAAGCCTGTAATCCGTAGAGGGCACGTCCCCAGATGGCGGATCGGAGAATGCCTCTATTGGTTTTGCAATAGGTGGTAGAAGGGAAATAAAATACCTTTCGCGGACCAACATGCATAGAGAGTCTAGTCAGTCTTTAGCCCTCGTCGTACCTCGCCTCAAATGAAGCTGCATATTATCCTTCGTCATGGACCAGGACGTACATTTGGACTGTTATTACTATTGTTAATGTGTTTTACAAATTAAACAAGGAAAAGTGTAGTAAATATTTATGAATACTAAAAGTCAAATAAAAATAATTTATATATATATATATATATATTCACAAAGTAAAACTAAAAACTTCACAAGAAAATTAGACCGCATTTTTTCCTCATCTGAAACTAAGAAATTCCGCCCTGTTTGAGAGTTGCTGGGCTAGGTTATTTAGAATTAATCGAATTGTGATGTACGGGTGACGCCAACCAACAAGATGGATAGGGGGCGCTAACTCTCAATCAGAGAGGCGCCAAAGTTTCAGTTTCAACGAGGGAGACCTACTGAGAGGTCGTGGAAAAGGAAGGCTTATGGGAGCCGTTAGTAAAACGAATCTAATATTAATTAATGTACATATTTCAGTATTAGTAGTGTAGTTTTAGTATTTAGTTTTGTGTGTGCAATAAATGTTTAAAATACAAGAAGGTGGAATCATTTTCTCTATGACGCGGGAGGACAGGAGATAGGGGAGATATTACACGCTCTCTTACGAGAACCAGAGGTTAGATGACGGAAGAGAAACTTCAAGGGAAGCAGGTAGGAAGCTTTTGATTTTATTTACTTAGAGTATAAATTTACTGAAGAGATATATATAGATATACATATATGTGTGTATGAAAAAATGTATAAGAATACTAAAAAAGAAGATTTAATAAACCTTCTTGGTGAAATTGAAGATACACAAACCGTTGGTTTAACAGTGTCAGTTAAAAAGTAAAATTGAGGACAGTAAAATATTTAAAGATGATCCAGAGTTTGTAATCGGATTATTAAACTCAATAGTTGAGGAAAGAAAAATTAGAGAAGAAAATGAAATAAAAGCTAGGGATACACAGTCAGCTTTAGAAGCTCAAAAGGTTGAACTTGAGAAATTAAAATTAGCTCAGCTACAGAAAGAATTAGGATTGGAAAAAGTTAGAAGTCAGAATGGATCTCGCGCAGATAAAGATATCAATACATATTCGGGAAATTATTTGGAAAATCTAATACAAAGTGTTAAAACATTAACTATTCCTGTTCCGGGAAGATCAGAAAACTTCAGTTTGTTTTTTCAAATATTAGAAAGAGCATTCATAACTAAAAATGTACCACAGGAGCTCAAATCTGAAATTTTGATTAATATTTTAGATGATAAGGCAACTAACATATTATTTTACATTAATGATGAAGAACTAAAATGTTATGAAAACATTAAAAAACTAGTATTAAAAGAATATCAACCAACTGCTTATGAATGTTTCATGAACTTTCGAAGAGCACGATGCGATTCCAAAGAGTCATATGTTAAGTTCGCATCTAGACTATCTGCAAATTTTCAGTATTTCTGTCAGTTACGCGAAGTTAAAGACTTTGATACATAATGGTTTCCGACAAACTTCTCCAAACTTTAGATCGAGAAACGGCAACCTACAAAAATATTAAAACAGGAGAAAATTGGTTAAAACCTAAGGATTTAGCTAAAGAAGTTGACCTATATTTTGTAAATAAAGGTAAATCATTAAACGAAACCACTTTTAACACTAACGAAAACATAGCTAAGTCATCCCAATCTTTAAGAGAATCGAAATATATCCCGCCTCATATGAGAAACAACATAAATAAAAATAAATATCCACCAAAGACTGTTACATATGTGGAAAATTAACGCACCTCGCTAAAGTTTGTCCACAAAGAAACAAATCGGAAAAGCAAAACACTCCTTTGAAAAAGGAAACAACGGAGAAAAATATTAGTGATAAAGTAATAGCAAAAACTGAATCCTCAAGCTTAAACCCAGATGAAATTTTTACGCAACCATTGCAAAGTGTAAATATTTGCATTGCAGGTAACGAAGTCCCAGCCATAATTGATTCAGGTGCTGAAATTTCTCTTCTGAATCCGAAACACATACCAAATTTCTGTATTGAGAACAACTGCAATATTGACCTATTTCCGCATTTGGGGAAACGATCTCAGCTAAAGTGGCTAGAATTCCTATTTCTGTCAGAAATGCTGATAACCCTAATTTATTGAAACCTGTTGAAATATTAGTAGCGTTAACAGAAAAACTCCATATTCCCTGCGTAATTACTCCAACTGTTTATGATTTATTGACCTCTAAATCATATCTGCTTAGCCTGAATCGTGATTCAGACACCGTGCTGAATAACATCTGCTTAGCGTGAATCGTGATTGCGACGCAGTGTCTCCTTCGCAGATACCGAAAGTGATGAGTCATCAGTCAAAACATTTCGAAGGTGAAAATCGCGCTGATTTATTTATGCCCGAAGAACGAAATTTAATTCTAAATTGCATTCAGGGTGAAAACGAAAGTGAGGATAAATTAAATGTGGGTAAACTTTCGGATGCCAGTATTTTTAAGCAACAGCAGAAGGAATGTGTCAGTTTACGCAATACTTTTAAAGACGCGCAATGAAAAAAAATGGATATTTTTAATGAATTATTTGATTTATCATACTGAAAGGATTTTTGGAGAAATTATTAGTCAATTGGTACTGCCTAAAGTTAGAAAGTAACAAATTTTAAAATTAGCTCACGAATCTATTTTTGAAAATTATTTAGGAATGAGAAAAACAAAGGAAAGGATTCGTTATTCATTTTATTGGCCGAATATGTCACGAGATGTAGAGGAATACTGTAAAATTTGTAAGGAATGTCAATTACGAAGTAGAGAAAGAACCAGCGATCGTATACCCATAGTCCCAGTTCAGAGACCTGAATTTCCATTTGATACAGTGAACGTAGATATAATCGGTCCAATTGAACCTCCATCAGCGCGTAAACACAAATATGTATTGTGTTTAGTCGACCAACATTCCAGATGGCCAGAAGCTGTACCTTTGAGAACAATTACAGCAAAAGAAACATGCGATGCATTATTAGAAATCTTCATGAGAACGGGCATACCTCGGGTAATAGCTAGCTATCAAGGCATGAATTTTATTGCAGAATTAACACAAGAATTTCATGCCAGATTAGGAGCAAGTCCTAGATTCGCAACACCAGGACATCCACAAAGTTTTGGATTAGTTGAACGATATAACCAAGTTCTAAAACGTATGCTGCATCATATCATACGAAATGATTTTAAAACAATGGGATTGATCGAAGAAACCAACGCCGAAATCTCGTATTCTATTGACTGTGTTATGAAGAAAGACGGTAATATTCGCCTTTGCGTTGACTTTAGATTCCTTAACGCAGCAACGAAACCAGACGATTTTCCTATGGAAAATCCTAAACAGCTCTTATTTCACATCGGGAAAGCCAACGTGATATCCACCATTGATTTACCCAAAGGCAATTGGGCCATACTACTAGAAAGAGAAAGTGAAGAATTAGCATGTTTCAAGACACATCGAGCTCAGCACTGAACCAAGCACTTGCTAAATACAAAGATTTCGCCCGAGCTTATGTCGATGCCATAGCAATTTATTCAAATAGTTGGAATGAACATTTAGTACATCTCGACACTATTTTATCGAAATTGTTAGAACTAAATTTTTCAGTAAATCTCAAGAAACGTTCTTTTGCTAAAACTCACATTAAGTATCTAGGACATATCATCGGTTCCGGCAGTCATCGTATTGATCCAGAAAAAGTGGAGGCTGTCCAAAAATTAGCTAGACTTCAAACCAAGAAACAATTGAAAAGTATTCTAGGACTATGCAATTATTACAGAGATTATATTCCACATTATGCCGAAACAACTTCTCCATTAACCGAGCTCACCAAAAGAAGAAGTCCTGAAGAGCTGTGTTGAACAGAAAAACATGGCGAAGCATTTGAGAAATTAAAGAAATGCCTAGTGGAAGAACCCAGTCTTTATACCCCTATTCCTGGGTTGCTTTTTACAATTCAATGTGATGCATCTTTAACCGGTGTTGGGGCCTGCTTATCTCAACGGAAAAACGGAAAGATGTACCCAATTAGTTACGCCAGCCAAAAATTAACTAAAACGCAACAAGCATGGCCAACTATCGAGAGAGAAGCCTATGCTGTTATTTGGAGCTTGAAAAAGTTTGAAACTTGGATTTTTGGATCACCTGTAGAGTTGATAACTGATCACAATCCTTTAACTTTCATTACAAAGAACACACCACAATCTTCTAAGTTACAAAGATGGGCTTTAGCATTACAAAAGTATGATACTACAATTTCGTATTGCCCAAGTGCTAAGTTGAACAATGCTGACGCGTTGACCAGACTGGAGACTATTGAGTGACTTGTGTGAAAGAAAGAACTTTTCATAGACATTTATGAACTCTTAGGATTATTATTATTTTGTGTGTTTTCTTTTGCAGCTACTCTCCTAGAAACGTTAAGTAACCATACAGACTTAAGGTATTAGTCTATTGCCTTTTAGAATTATTTTGATTATTAATTGTTAATCATTTATGTGTTACAGCTTTAGAAGAAGTCGTAGTACATGCAGAAGTAATCTGTATAAGTATTGTATTATGTATCTTTCAACTCCAGTATTGATTGATCTGTTAACTTTAGTAGGTAAGTAACTCTTTTTGTTTGACGTCACCATATTTTGTCATATTTCAATAGGCTTTCACCTTATTTCAATCTTGGAGGGGGGGGGTGACGTATGGGTGACGCCAACCAACAAGATAGATAGGGGGCGCTAACTCTCAATCAGAGAGGCGCCAAAGTTTCAGTTTCAAGGAGGGAAACCTACTGAGAGGTCGGGGAAAAGGAAGGCTTATGGGAGCCGTTAGTAAAACGAATCTAATATTAATTAATGTACATATTTCAGTATTAGTAGTGTAATTTTAGTATTTAGTTTTGTGTGTGCAATAAATGTTTAAAATACAAGAAGGTGGAGTCATTTTCTCTATGAGGCCGGAGGACAGCAGTTAGGGGAGATATCACACGAATATTCTTTATTTTTCAAAAATATTAATCGCTTAAAATTACAAGCTCAAAGCTCTACTACACTACATGCTCCCATATTTCGCGAACCCGTCTGTGAGGCATTAGATAGTCCACGTGGGTCGATGGAAACACATTCCCATGGAAGTCACTCTTGGTATTGGAAACTGCGCTATTTTATATACTGTCCAAATGCTCCGTAGCAGAGCGTTAGAACGGCTCAGACTTAGCCTCCAAAATATATTTTTCATTTAAATTTTTTCATATTATAAGGTATTGGCATACGCACGTTAATCCCATTTGGATAATGCTTTCTTAGTGTATCGCTTTTTATGTTATAGAGTGTGTAAGCACAAACCTTTCCCATCAAATAATCTTTTGGAAGCCCACACCTATATTATATACACCACCTAATATTTGAAAAATATATCAAGATTAGATTTTTCCACCACATAAAAGCATAAAATTGTACTATGGTTTGTAGATTACCTTCAAATTATGGTATAGTGATGAATACTTATGATATACTAAAACTTAATACGAAGTAATGATACATGTAGCAAGGATTTATTCCATACTTCCGTGTGTGTTCCCGTGATTTCAGTGGTTAGCATGTCCAGCTAATGGATAGAAAAGACAATGGTTTAAACGTGGAAAATTCGTTTGCCTCTTATCATTGCCTGAATCTAATCGACTAAGATTTCTTGAATCTTAGCTGTCGCCTTTCAAAAGTTGAGAAAATGTAAAGACTTATTGCGTTTCTCTATACCTAATTCCGTGATAAAAGTGGTCAGCACATTTTGGTAGCACGCTCTAAAGTCCTGCCTTAAACCCCAGAGAGTGTGCAAATCATTTCTAAGGTTTCCTTTTATTTTCTCCCTCCTTCCAGCATCTGTTTGTGATGTAACGGTTAGAACACTCGACGCTATTTCGAGACGTGCACGTTCGAGACCTAGCGAGGGCATTGCTCTTTCTCGCATATACCGTATCAAAATAGCCTAATGTCTCTACAGTGGCACTCGAACAAAAAAGAAGGTGGATGATTATTCCTCACCACCAGGATTTGGCGACTGGGTTCCCTAATCTCCAGTCTTCCTTTAAAAGGGGGATTATCTCCCTTTTTCCAGCATGCCTTCGTGGTGTAACGGTTAACACATTCTGCACATTTTTCAACTCTCCTGCTTCAAAATATCCTAATGGTTCTACACACTGATGCAAAAAATCCTACTATTGAATAAGGACATTTTGCATGTAAACCTCTCCTGTCGCAACAAAACCTTCTGAATGCATATCCGTCTTAAATCTAAGATAAATGTATATTCAGCTTATCAGTTTTTTTACTTGTATAAGTCTTTTATAATAAATTGTATTTCTCTTAGTGATATTATTTTATATTTGGGCTAATGCGGTTTTAAAAAATCTGATGTTGTTATAAACATGACTTTCTTATAGGGGTTTTTAGACTCTCCACCTTTTTGGCTGCACTTCAGTTAAACTTACTTCCTAGAATAATTTAACTTAATTAAAAGATCCCTCATGGCAAGTTAAAAATGACATCAAAACTGTAAATTTTAATGTTAAATATCGCGGCCAATTTTTGTTGTAAATGGTCAAACTTCTTAAAATTTCGTTTTATCACAACGAATATAAAACGTAACTTTTCCAAATACCAATATAGAAACCGGGAAAATACGCTAATAGTTAGATTTTACCAATTATCAAAACTGTTTTTTGATTTGGAATTGCCAAAACTTGACTATTTTCGTTATTTAAAGCACTTTGGAAATATATGACTACGACTAAGGATTTCGGAAATAATGACCGAGTAAAATTTTTTAAGCCGGATAAGGGGTGGGTGGGCATACTTATGGTATTTTCGGTTGCAATAAAACAAAAACCTGCATATCTATAATTTATAGCAGTCCCACATACAAAATTTCAACATTCTACGGCTAATGGTTTTTGAATTATGCGACATGCATATGTACAGACGTCACAAAAAATCCTTTTTGAATATATTTTAAATCTATTTTAGAATCCACCTTCGAACAAAGAGTTCTTTATTATTTTTGTATGTGCAGCCATCTCACACGCACACTCTTAGAAAAAAAAATCCTCCAAAAGGTTTCGGAATCTCTCAAAATGAATATTTCCTTGGAAACATGATACCTGAAATTTTCACAGTTGCAATAATTCATCATTTGCTTCGTAGAAGGAAGTAAAAATAAGCCTGAATTCTTTTTGATATCACTCGCTATCTAAATGGCTTGCACATTCTGAGAGTATGCTAGAAGTTTCACGCTTTAAAACCCAGCGAAACACACGTCGTTTTTCAAGTTTTCTGATCAGGAAGGTTTTACATTGTATAAAAATTAGGATATTTTTCTATGTTTACCTTGCCTTTTTGTCGCAACATAACCTTAACTCGGCGGCAGGCGCATCAAGAAAAATTACTAGAGTGAGCGCACGGGGTATCTCATACCCCAATATTTAAAATACGGGTAAGAACAATATTATTTAGTTTTAAAGATGTTTTTATTTTATAATACGTGAATAACACTTAGGTTATAAAAATTAATTACCAAAATAAGCTTATAGAGTGTTAAAATTAAGTACATGGAAATAATAACAAAATAAACATCATACCTTTAAGTTTTACTGCATCTCTAAATGCACAATGCTTATTTTATTTGTTTACACTTTGAACAAAATACATTCATGTGTTCTTAGCACAGACAGCCTCCACATTTTAAATATCCCATTCGCGTTTTTCTGTCCTTGGTTTGAGGGCATTCGTTATATCTTTTATACTTAGTTGCTTCGGATTTCGTATATTCGTTTGAATTATTCCTTGCAACTTCTGCTTTTCTTTTACATGTAGTGCGTAAGTTTCTCGGTAAAGTGTTAATCTCTGATCGTTGTTCGATACATTTTGTTTATTATTTGTAATGCTAAGTCCCTCAAAATCAAACATCTGCTTCTTGATCTGGTTGGTGAATTAGCAGTTGAAAGTGATATAATTCGAGCATTGATTGCAGCAACATTCAGTGCAGAAAAGAAAATTACCATTGGCCACCTCCTTGTTATTCTGACAATTGAATAACTTACTGCCATTTCATCCACAGTATCCCCTGCTCACTTAATTTTATTGTAAAATCATATAATTTTCTCCAGTAGTATCATCGCTATGGGATGCTGAAAGTATAGGAACAGTTTTTCCTTTTTTAGGAACACAAGAAATTAATGTTTGATCTTTTTCGAAACCAAACAGCATAGAAAATGTTCCTATTTCCATCTTCAGCTTCCGAAATGTAATCTTCTTCAATTTCAAATATTTCTAATCAGTCTCACAGCCGCTGCATTTCCAATTCATATGGTGTCATTCTTTTTGCCCTAATGCCCATAGAAATCTTTAAAAATTTAATTTCAAATACTTCGTTTGCGAGTAGAAATATTCGCTGTTACTCTCTAGAAATAAATTTCTCAAATAAATATTCAGTCAGAAAAACACTTACGCGGACAGGCGCGTGATGTGTGTCATACGCCATTTGCAACAAAATACTGATAAGTCATTTGCTGAAACACACAGGCAACGGAAAAACGGTTCTGGAACGTCAACCGCAACTAGACACTCAACTACCGATTGCAGAGCAGAATTTCAGTTTCATAAGATACGAATATTCCACTTTTTTGTAAAGTTGGGTATGATACACCCCACGCGTTTCCCCGCGGTTTAAAAATGCACAGTAGTCAACCGAGTCCATTTTACATGCAGGTTAATTATTTACACCAGTATCCAAGACTTGAGTATAATTCGGTAAATGTAGAAGAATGTTGGGTAAATAAAAATTAATTAAATTGTTCAAAATCACTTGTGGAGAATGATTGTTTGAAGGTGAAACAGCGCTCATCTGCAAAGCTTTTCAGTTGGCATCTACAAAATATGTACGTAAGTCAGAAAGAGTATAAAACCGTTTCACGTGCCATACGGAGATCAGGCCGGTTATTGCTGCACTTAGGAGGAGTTAAACGATTCATAAGGTCAAAGGATGGCACAAAAGCGGTAAATGGACATGTTTTGAAAGGAACAATGCTGGAATATGACAATCTTAAACCGAAGTGTCTCAAATTCTGAACGTGCCACTGTGTGTGATTTCAAGACTGTGGCAGAAGTTTTACAGTATAGGAGATATTACCCGACGACCAGTAGAAGATGGACCATGAGTAACAGCCAGTCATCGAGGCCAATATTTGACAATGACTGCGCGAATAGGGGCATTTGTACCAGAGAACTCGGTTCAGCTCTCACAGCCGTCGCAGGAGTAGGAATTTCGATGCAATCTGTTTATAGGAGACTCCATCATACTAGTTTGTATGCCAGAAACCAGCCGTTTGCATTCCTCTCGCGCCTGCTTATAAACGTTCTCATCTAAACTAGATTTTTGAAACATTAGCGCTGAAGTTTGCAAGAGTGGGTCAATATGATGTTCAGTGACGAGTCCGGGCTATCAGTGAGCACTGATTATCGTCGGATAACGATATGGAGAGACCATGAAACTCATTTTCACTGAAGAAAATCACGGAAGGACATCATTTTCCTTCAATGAGAGTCATTGTGTGGGGAAGCGTAATCCTGAATGGCCACACAGACCTCCATGTCTTTGACTGAGGTCTATTACTTCTAAAAGGCACACAGAAGAAGTCCTTGAGTCTTACGTTCGCTTCACAGAAAGTGAAAATATCTAGCACATTCAGTTGTCTGCTCACTCTCCTGATCTTAATCCTATTGAGCATGTGTGCGATTCGCTCGGGAGACAAACTTAAGCCCTAACTCCGTTTCAGAACTGAAGAGATCTCTTCTTAATGCTTGGAGCATTTTGAGGCCACAACTCATTTACAGTCTCATACCACGTACCAGCATTTTTTTTTAAATTAAAGAAATTTTTAAATTCTTGAATCGCAAAATGAATATACAGCTACATTGGGTAAAGGCCCATGTTGGATTTACAGGCAATGAAAGGGCTGACGTGCTGGCCAAACAGGCTGCAATCGATGAAAATACAAATTATATTGAAATCTCAGGTTCAAAGAGCTACGCAACCAACCATATGAAAAAATTCTATATGGAGATCTGGTCGTCACAATGGCGTCAATCTGAGAGATGCGCGGGATTATTACAGAACATCGAAATTAAAAAAGGTATGCCACTCTTTTCAAATATAGATGTTAACCAATTTTTAACTAGACATGGTAGATTCCCCGCGTACCTCTCCAGGTTTAAACTACAAGATACCGACTACTGTGCACTTTGTCGGGTGCTTGGGAACGCGGAGCATTATCTACATTCATGTCCTCTGTTGGATGACATAAGGAAAAAGCACCTGGGTGAGGGGCCAATGAATCTGGAGAAACTTAAGGGATTTGCCAAGGATGCCATGTCTTTAATAAATAGTAATAGATCTGTCTTTGGCATCCAAATATGATTTTATTTATTTATTTATTTATTTCTTTATTTATTTTTTTTTTTGAGAGGGAGACCCTTTTAAGATCATTTGGTCTTATAAAGACTAGGCGGATCGGGCCTCCCCGCATTTCACATTTCACACCACGTACCAGCGACGACCACACACCTTGTTAACTGTCAAATAACCTTTCATTTTACTTTTATTCACTACAGTACAAACTATTTGTTTGCTCTGTTTCCTTCCGGATTGTTTCTTTCGACAATAAAAGTTATTCATATCCTATCTTTGCATTGTTTTCTTATGATATAACCATATGACACTCGCATATCGCGTTTACCGCCATTGACTTACATTTCCGTAAATATTCACTTAAACATCAATTATGCTTAACTTTTGGACAGCAGTGTACTTTTACTTGTATAAGCATTTTATAATGTATTTCATTTTGATTAATAAGATTATTTTATACTTGGATTTTAATACAGTTTTAAATAAGAAGCCTGAATTTTGTTTTATATTATAGAATTCCTTAAATCCTTTAGTTTGTAAAATTTAACAACTGCAGTAGTAGCCCCATAAGATTAAAAAATGAAAATAAAATATTAAGTATTCATAAAAACGCAAAACAAAAATCGAATACTACTTCTTTCATAAACCTATTAGTATAACTTTGCGTTATTAAAAAAAGGAAAAGAAAGAAAACATGCATGAAATTATATATCTTTTTTCCTTTCGTTTCTTATTCAAATGGAATAAAAGATAACACAATCAGTGCCATTGAAAAACATTTCGAAAGCATTTATTTAAAAAAGAAAAATTCGATAATGTTTGACTAAAATTATGCGAAGGAATTCTCTCAACTAATGGTAACAAAAAATCTAGGCTAACATAATGGAAGTGCTTTTGTTTTAAAGAAATTTTGCTCTCTTAGATTGCTTTAAATCTTCAAAAGAACAACTTCTCTTTAGTTTTATAGTCCTTTATTTTACTTAGGGTAAAAGGAAGCTATTGAGATGCTTCATAGATCTTCAAAAGTGTGTCATTATCTTCAACAATATATTGAAAAAAATGTAGCATTGAAAGAATTTCAGTTTAGCAAAGTTTACGAAAACATTTCGAAGCTTCTTTCCTCCACTTTGATATAGTGCGCGTAATGGAGAACTAGCTTATATCAGTTTCCTAGCATAAAAAAGTCATTTATCTACACTCACTGGATAATGACAAGATTTTCATGATGGCACTATGTCGGGAAACATCATATTTCAACATCAAGAGCATTGCTATATGTCATTAAATAAGCCATTAGATTGGATTTGAT
This sequence comes from Stegodyphus mimosarum, assembly GCA_000611955.2. Lineage (NCBI taxonomy): Eukaryota > Metazoa > Arthropoda > Arachnida > Araneae > Eresidae > Stegodyphus > Stegodyphus mimosarum. The sequence goes on from KK112456.1 coordinate 33,454, forward strand.
ACAACAGCCCATTAAGAAAATATTTTGCTTCTTCTTCTTTAAAGCAGCGTTATTCAAATATTTTTACCTTTGAAGAATCCTTAGCATGCATGTTGCAGAGAATTTTTTAAATGTGACTGCGTATTATTAGTTAGGCATTTATGTACTACTATTTCTCTATTAAGCTTTAAGTCACGCAAAATTTTTAGTGATTTCCAGGTTTCACATTAGGATTCTAATGAGGTTGTCTAAGAAACTCTAGAGCACAAGTGTAAAATAAGAACAGGTAAACGAATTCTATTACCTTTATCTCTTACGATTTATACTTAATGAACATTTTAGGAACATTTTCCTGTAAAACGTAGTATTTATGCCAGCTGTATTTCATGAACAATTTCATGTACCGTATATTCCGCAACGTATATAACACGCACTTTTAATACAAAAAATAAGCTCGAAATTTACGGGCGCACGTTATAAGCCAGATGTAAAGAATTTAAAATAACGAAAAAAATCAGCATATAAAAATTAATTTTCATATGTACCTAAATGCTGTTTATTGAAATGAAATGACATACTTTATGCACTTAAAACTTTTCTCTATTGGATAACATGAAAAGTTAGTTACATTCGTCTTCCGTTAAATCTTCAGGCACATCATCGATTTTTTTTTCATCTTCATGATCTTCGTTACTCTAATCCATAAATAAATAATCATCACCTGTTCCATCTTTCATCAACAGCAAACATTCTTGCTGCATGATTTCTATTTCCTGTCGCAAACTGAATGGCTTTGCATTTCAAACCAGTACTGTGCTGTGCCTTTTGGCAGGGAACATATTTACTCTAAAGGAAACTCTAGATCAACTGTATTTCAGCTGAAGTACATTCGATTCCCTAGAGCCTTCGATGTTCACTTCAAAATCACAGCTTTAAATGACTAACAAGGGGGCATTCCCTACGCGTCATCACCGATTTCGCTCATATTTTTAGGGAATGCAGGGATTGGCTATAAATGAAAGTACCCTAAGTGGGAACTCCAGATGGCCAAGCGTTTAGAAAATAAAACTTTTGACGCTGCTCTTGCATCGTATAAGCCACGTACGTTAGGGCGTTTGCCAAGCAGCAGTTGGCGCAACGGGAAGGGCTCGGAGTAGTAATGCGGTGATCGTGGATTCAACTCCTCGTGTTTAGACTTTTTTTTCCCTCAATTTTTATATTATTCTTTTTATATTCTTTTATATTTTTTTTATATTTTTATATTATTCTTATTTTATAATTTAAATCATTATTATTTATGTAATATTCGGCTAGGTAGAACTGTTTATGTAATGCAACGTGCATTTGTATATAATTTAAAAACCCTATAAAATAATTATCCATTTGAGCATATATAAAAAACAAATATACTTTTTACCTTTACAAATGAAAAACTATGTAGAGTGCTTTATTTTTCTAATAGTTTGTACGGTTTATATTTATTTTAACTAACATTTATTTTAAGTTTAAATAATCTTTCCTGTTTAGCCTTCATTTTCCCCTAGAAATGCCCGTGCCAGAGTATGTAAATTGTAGTAGCACGCGCAATTTATTCAAATTTACCGGAAGCTAGTTAAATTAAATAGTAGACGAAACCAGACTTTGAGAGTTTTGCTTTGAAGTTACGCTAGTGAGATTCCTCGGTAGATTTTAGATCAGCGCGTGTCGGCCTGTGCGTCTAGCTTGAAATGCTAATTTTAAACTGTTTAATCAGAAATCTTGATGAAATCTCAGCGGTAATTAAAAACGAGGTTAGTTTAGGATCTCAGATACTCGTCGGAAGTGTTTTGATATTTGTCACCTAGTTATTACTTTCAGTTTTACGTTTTGCTTTAGTTTACCGCCGGGTTGGCGCAGTTTGTGAACGTCAAGTAGACGTATTTGTCATTTTAAAGATAAAATAAAAAGGGTTCTAACCCCTTCTTACGTTTCTGTGTAAATTCACACATAGTTGCAATCATCACCCCAGTTTTTGACAAGTTGGGCCAAGGAGATCTTACAAGTTATTTTTATTTTGGAACAAGCCTTTCCTTCTCATTCCCTACCAGAAAGTTTTCAGAATTTGAATTTATGTTAATGAGGTAGAAACGCGTATTTAAGCTGATGTCTGAGTCAGTTCAGTAGAACAGAGTGTTCTACGTTTGGGCCACGTTTTTGCTGGCGGTCCAAGCTTAGTGTTATATGGCCATACTGCTTCGTGCCTGCTAATATACGTCGGTAATCATAAATAAGGGCCACCTCTGTTAGTTAATTCTGTGCAGTTTCGGCTGAGTAATTTCATTTAGATTAGTTTTCTTTTTAACTTAAAACCGAAGCGGCGGCTTATTGAAACCCAAGAAAGGGCCATCTGTTAATTTAATTTGTTTTGGAATAAACGGTAAATTAAACCTTCTTTAGACTTATTACTTACAAGAACTCAGCGAATAATCACTACACACGTCTTGAGTATTCTAGTTTACAAGGAAATCCAATTTAGGCAGGATATTACAACTGTATAGTATAAAATGATGGAATACAGAAAATAAATGAAAATAACTACAAAAGCAGTGCCTGAGAATAAAACAATAGCAGCAAAATAATTTTATCTGGTAAAATGCAATTAGACACATGCATATCATATTTGATTAAAGGCATCATTAACGTAACGTAACGTTTATGATATATATACATAACGTTGCGCTTCTTGGTGAAGAATTAGTAACTTTACAATTAGTTAACAATGAAAGAGCGCTTTGTTTAATTGAAACAATCGTAGTTCAAGTTTATTTGTATTCTTTATTTGATAGCGTTCTTCTTACGCTTAAACAGCAATCCGCTCTTCACAAAGTTAACTTATTCGTCTCATGTTAGTCAAATTCTCAGCTGCCTTGATAAGAAAAGGAAAATTAAGTTTTAAACGTACTTTATGCAGGCTTAACTTCGGAAAATGAAGGATAAATATCCTGCTCAGCAGTACGTTCACTGTTACGTAAATTAGTTTAATTTGCTAATCTGGAGAAAAGTGAAATTAAAGAATATGGCTATATGTTACTCCATGATAATTAAACGATGTCGAATAGAAGTCAAGAAGATATCCGCCACTGCATTAACTGAAGTGGTACTTCAAATTCGAATAACTCTCTAATTTTATTCACCGGATATTGCGATAATACTTACGAGTGGCCTTTGTTTCCAAACTGAATTATGTTTAATTTTTATGGAACAGGATTAGTATATCTAGAAGAATTAATAAAACAAGATTGCAGTTAATGTATAATTTAATTTTTATTAATCTGTAGCTATGCATCTGCTTTGCTTCAAGTAAACCATTAAACGGTTTTAATTAAATACTGAGATTTGAAGACAAAGGAAAGAAATTCGAGTTCATGACTCTAAAACTGCTTTTAATTAGTGAACCCACAAATTTATTTGTTCTTTTACTGAGATAGTGGAATAATTTAATAATATTCAACTAAAAGAAAGCTCTGGTGTAATACAAAGGCTATGTAAATTATTCAAATCGTAACAGGGTATTTGTATTTAATCCAATTAATTTGCTGTTAGTAAGCCATGAACATCGTTCATTTGTTTCCCAACTGACTTCTTTTGAATGTGTGTTTTGATCTGATTGTAACTTCGATGTCTCCCTTGAGATATAGATTCCTTATTTTTAGCAATTTTTAATGAAGTGTATTTTTTCATTTTGCAGAGTTTAAAGAGAAACATTATATGACAATACATCAGTTAATTTGCTTTGAGCACGCGGGAGCAAATGAAAAGAAGTATTTTTCACTTGCATAAATATAAGCAAATGAAAGAACTGTTTTACTCAAATACAGAAACATCTTCGTTTGCATAAAAAAATCTGATGCGTACACCACATGACTTCCTCGTGCGGAATATTAAATTATACGAATTTTTTCTTGCATTTAATTTAAAATTATTGAATTGAATTAAATCTACTTCGTCGATAGCGCATAAACAACAATAGAATAAATGCACTCTTTAAAATTCGCTAACATTTTTTACCATAGCGACACTCTGGCGCTAGGTCCACTTAACAGTATTGCATCTCATTCCTTTATAATTCAAAATGCACAAAAATTAGGCATATCATCTACAGAATTATCTAATCTTTGCCACGTGTTCTATTCAAATACTATAATAAATATAAAACGATATATGAAAGAAACAAAACAAAAAAAAAAAAAAAAACCCTTTTTCACAGACGATTACACAGACGATTCAATATTTCTCATTCTATTAATTCAGTTCTCACATTTGAAAAGGCAAAAATACATAAAATTTCAAAATATCTATATTAAAAATTAAGCAGAAATCTTAAACACTTATTTCCTCGCTTGAATTCCACATTGCGATAAGCATTATTTAATTAGTAATAATAAAAGAAGGAGTTATCTTTCTTGTTGCGAAGCTTTGTTTCTGTAGATTTGCAACAAATCCGTTATACTGCTAAGTTTCAAATGTAAACAAATATGTCTGCTATAGTAATAATAACTAGGCTTAGCCATATTTAAAACGCTTTTAAATTGCATATACTTTTAATTATATATGCTATATATATGATAATATATATATGTGTGTGTGTCATAATTTAATGTGTAGGAGGAATGGGGTACTTTAACAGCTTGTAAGCTTAGATAGCTGAGTAGAAAGACCAAAGGATGACGCTGACATAAATGAATTTTAAAGTCCTAATCTTTATTTTCACGCATATAAAACCATAATGAAGTACGATAATTTTTATGTCCAATAATTTAAATTATAAGACGTAAGCATTTAAGCAAGGTAAAACAGTGTGGTATCGGTAGAACAGAAGTATGGGAAAGGAATAAGTGACATAGCTTTTTGCGAAGAGTATTTATACCTAGTATGATGCAGAAGTACAGCTAAGCTATGATTGGTTAATTTCAGGTTGTTATATAACATAGAAAGATCTCGAATTTGGGAGAACAGATGAATTTAGTGAGATAGCAGCAAACCTAGAATAGTTAATTTTGAGCTGGCCTATTATTCTTAAGGCAGCCATCGTATTTTGTTATATCTTACACACGTGTAAGATATTATATATATATATATATATATATCTGATATTATTTGTGTATTATATTATATACATTATCTATAATTATATATTAAATATTAATATTAAATATAAACTACTACAATCATAGATGTATCAGCAATTAACTTTTAGATGCTGTAATAAAGACGGACAAAATGAGACAATGAATGATCAAACTTTTCAGTCTTTCTGAAGAATAATTTATTCAAATGCAAATTAAATTGATCTTTGCCTTCCCTTCACTATACTGTTTCATATATAAGGTATCTAGATATAAGCTCTAGTCTCAAGCTAACACGCAACTGTCTATTTAATATTCTGGGAATTGCGTGAAAATTCCATTCCCCTTCATTACCAACAAGCGTTGCAGACAGTCATGGATCACGTAGATCGTTTACACTGAGCTGTAATCAGAGCAACATTTCGTTGGTCGGAAGTATTCGAAACATGCTTTCGGCTTTATTTTTCAATAAACATGCGAAGTTTAATAGATTTATCTAGATGTTATTAAGTTTTAATTATTTATGCAGGTCTGAGTTTTTTAATATCAATAACAGAAATATTGAATTAGCAATAGCATGTTCAATATATTAAAGTATGTCATTCGTGTAACTTGTACCGGCGGCGTGCGTAGGCAGATGTTTTTTTTTTTTAATAGGAAGACATATTTGGCGGAGAATAAGGGAAAATTTAACCAGTTGTGCAAGAATTCATAAGCTGTTGAGAAAAAGGAATGTACATTTTTGTTTCGAATTCCATACAATTTCTATTCTGTACAAGAAATTTTGCCGTGTTCAAACATGAAAACAAACAAAAGAAAATGTTCAACCGGGATAATGGTTAGCGTACCAAAGTGCCCGGGCTCGAATCCCGGAGAAGGCATGGATGTTTATAAATGTATAGGCATGGATGTTTATAAATGTGCGGCATTTGGGCACTCTAAATATGCGGTGAACCGAAAGTCCTCTGGAGTGATTGGTGTCGGAGGAAGAGGGGTGGGGGACTCTCGGACCCTTCACCCCCCGGGGCACTCTCCATCAGAATTTTTGGGCGGAACTGAGCGCAAAGTCGCACTGTCTCCTCCTGTATGGTGCTGAAGATTCTTGCCAAAGACGGGGGCAGTTTTGCACGCCTTGCCAAGATGAATTTCGTGAGCTTGTTCTGATGTTACTGTCAGAAAAGTGATATAAGTCACAGAAACAAACAACAGCAAAAAACCTGCTTCTTATTTTTATACTTTCTTATTTAACATCTTCTCATGCAGGAATATGAAGGGTAAACATTTTAACATTCAGAATTTGCATTTGCTTTGTATTTGAATTTGTATTTGTCATGTATATTTGCTTTCAAATGCATATGGTAAATGAAAAATATGAGTGTGGTTTGTATTTCCTCAATCAATGATGTCATTCTGGAACAAATATGACAGAATATTTTATACGTATTTATAAAATCTCAATTAATGTGTTTGAGGACAATTCTGATCTTCAAATTAAGATTCAGTTTATATCTATAATTCTGTAAAATAATTGAAAATCATAGAACATAATTTTATATTAGAGAAAAATTTGATTTTGGAATCATTCTCAGCCAAATTCCAAATTCTCTTTCATGGTCAGATTTCATGAATCACATCTATTAAATATCATACCAAAAACATTGTCCTATATTTATTGAATTTATTCATATTAAATCTCAATGTATAATTTTTAAATGAATGCGAAATAACATTATAATTCTCATTTACTTTTTTTGGTTTTGAAAAGAGCAGGATTTTTTTGTCTAGCTCTGGAACATGTTAAATGAAATCAATAAGGAAAACAAAGAGCCTTAACTATAATGAATTTCTATAAAAATAAAGAAGAAAAGATATTTTTGATAAATTAAGCCACTCTAATTTTAAACCCAGATCAGTACGATTATGCCCGATACTATTTCTTTTTGACGTATGTATTGTACAGTCACTAGGTTATTGTTTTGAAAGCAGGAGCGATGAAAAATGAGCAATGCTCTCGCTAGGACTCGAACCACAGACCTCTCGTATACGCGCCAAGTGTACTCTCCATTACAAACGAAGGCATGCTGAGGAGGCGGGAGAAACGCCTTATAATCCCCCCTTTTAAAGGGTGATTGGAGATTAGGGGACCCAATCGCTAAATCCTTGTGGAGGAGAATCATTATCCACTACCTTTTTTAGTTCAGGCGCCACTGCAAAGTCATTAGGAATTTCGATACTGAGAGACGTGAAAAAATGAGAATTATCCTCGCTGGGACTCAAACAACAGACCTTTGGGATACGAGCTCGGTGTGCTGGCCATTACACCAGGAAGGCATGCTAAGAAGGCGGGAGAAATACCTTATAGTATAAACAAAATTATGATAGTATCAATTATTTTACGCTAAAGGAGAGATAAAAGGAAATGCTTTTATATAGTTCATTCAAGGTTTTAACTTTTGTTTTTCAAATATTGAATTAGGAGTGTACATTGGTCCTGAAGAGAAAATACATCAAAATTGCAAGACTGAACATTTTTCTCTATGAAAAGAATTACAGCGTTAAGTCACACATAACATATTATTCAAATATAAGATTTTCAGTTTTAGAGCTTCTGCAACGTAAACTCATCAGGATAATATGAAAACCCTGCAAAGGATAATTCCAAATTATAAAATAATTTTTATATAACGTAAAATAGAGGCTCATATTATTCCTCATATTAATTGCGGACTCAGCAATGAAATTATAGCCAAATCACTCTCTTGCTTTCAAGGTATAGCTAAGATTCTTGGACTAATCGGCCGTAACTTTAAGCACCATACTTCTGCTAAGAATGGAACCTAGTGTCTTCTTGTTATTACACTTAACCAACAACGTTTTTCAACAAACAAGTGGTTTCGGAGAATGCCTATTTAGAGAAACATAAACTGCATAATTTGAATATGTTCTTACCCTAATCATCCTATAACAAGTGATAGTTAACAGCAAATATGTAATGTCTATGTTGTATTATCATGTTTTCAAAGACGTGCTTCTGCTGTGTCGAAATCACCTAATATATATATTTATAGCTCCCTCGAAACCCTTCTTCTCATTTTACGATAACGTTACATCAAATTCCAAGGATATTTGATTTTAAAAGAAATTCATTATTCTAATATCGTCTAAAATTTCGAATTACAACTCATTTCCAGACTTCACAATTTTTTTACCTATCGATATGCTCGTGGAGGCTATCAGTTTAAGAAATAATAAATACGGACGCTGCCGTTAACAAAACTTTTATTTCGAGAAAATGGGATAATTGTAAAAAAAAAAATAAACTATTCGGTTTTGTATGTATGGATGTATTTATTTATTTATTGTAATAGTTAGCACAGAACAAAGAAACTTCCATGAGAAATTCTCCTATGAAGTTAATTCTTTTAATCCCGTACAGTTAGGAATATTTCAAAGGGTACTTATTCATCACCATTGTCATAATCATAAGACATTAAAATCATCAGCTTCGTTGATACCTATAAACAGAGTCCGAGTGTTAGATAACAAAAGAATGCGTGAATGACCTCACTACTGTTGTTTCAGCTGAATCGTTGACCGGAATGCGTACTTCGCAAGGGCGCATTGGTATCGCAACCGAGGAAAGGACTTTTAGAACGGACCATTAGGCTTCCAATAACATTTTCTGTTATCTTACGTGATCTTTGCAGCCATTAAATCTAGATTGCTGAAAATGTTTGCCGCTCAGGTTCTTCCAGGTTTCTTGTGAAAATCTCCAATGCAAAATCAGCTCAAATGTAAGTAAGTATGAAATCGTTCAATATGTACAGTGAAAAATTTGAAAGGAATGCATATTCACACTGAGAAATAAAACGTAAATGAATAGCCTTCAAAGATTCAACATCACAAGAGCAGTAGAATCTCGTTGGCCCGTATTCGAAGCACCTTCCTTGGTTGCGATACCGATGTGCACTTTAAAAGATGTGCACTTCCTAGCATCGATGATTGAAAATAATCTCCTAACTACTCTGTTTCCCATTCCTTTATTACATCGCGCACAAAATTTCACCCTTTTTTCATGAAAGGTTACTACTGTATGCATCTCTGTATAGAGAAAATCTAACTATGGACGCTCAACTTTGCATTATGACCTTAAATTACAGACGCGGAGTTATGTAATATAAAGGTTCAAATAGCAAAGGAAATGGGTAAATAAACATATATAAAATACAGATGTGAAAAAACTAATGTAAATGGAATATGAAAAAAAAATGTGTAAACCCATATAATATAAACTATATTCTTATCATGTGTTATTAAAGCATTCAAAGGTTTCCATCCTTAATTTTCAAAATTTTGAACCTAAGTTCTAGTTCTCTTTCAGAAATATAAAGTGGATCCTTTTTAAAATCCAATTTCCAAATATTGCAGGTATTAAAAATGTAGCGAACTACATTTTATCATAGTTGATGGTTGTGCTAGTATACTTAGCTAACAACACTGCTCATTATACTTCATATAAACTGAAACCAAGTACTCTGTTACGAGGCTGATGCGCTGCGAAACACACACCAACATAAGCCTCTTCCAGCTCTTCCTTTCCTATCTTTGAAAACGGTTAATACTAAAACACTCTTCCTTTTCTGTTTCCCATTCTGTACTTCGGAATGGCATCGTTTCTGAGCTCTGTTTCAGCGGCAGTTGCATTCCGTAACAATTCTTTTCTCTTTTGTATAACACTCTCTGGAAACTCTGCCTCTTATTTCACGTTAATGTGACATTGGATCCGAACGACGTCTGCTCTTCAAGGAAATTAAGTTCCAAGAGAGTTAATGCAATGTCGAACGGACTGAACAAGATTAAGGATAGGAAGTCGGAAGCAAAAGTTCAAAAGAAAATGCTTTTAAGTTTGAAGGCACTTATGTATAGATTATTAGTAGAGTCTCCTGATGCAATCCATGTATAATTTATCTAAATTCAGTTCAGTAGCAACATTATTTTATGTTTTGCTTCATTCGCGTACTTTAAATATCAAAGTACCATCACTCCGAATTGTCTTCTTAATGACATGCTTTTAATAATTAATCAGAAACAATTAATGCTTGGTCACAGCAAACAAATTAAGTGCATTAACTCAAAACATCCTTGTGATGCCATGAAAGTCTTTATGCAGTTGAGGTATGAAGCAACGTTCTAATCATCAATTTTGATAAAAAAAATTAATTTTTTTTTATTTCAATCCTTTATTTTAAAGTTTATATATTAATTTTCCCAAAACTACTTTTATTTATCTCCCCGATCGTTAGAAGCAGAATTATGGTAGTTCTTGTTGTACGCTTTGAATTGGAAGTTCCTATTTAAGAATCGGGAAGCTGATGTCTAAAGTTATTCAGACTACATAAATAAATTTTTAAATCAGTATTTTTCATTTGAATACGTCTGGTGATGTCCAAAAGATGACTTTGAACCTTTTCATTTGTTTTTAAGTGCACGGGAACATGATTAGTTTTGCAACTTTCATACTTGGCAACAATTTCTTTTCCTTGTGATGCATTGCGTTGTACCTACTTTCTGAAAAACTTGATTTTTTTTCAACTTTTCCGTTACGAGAGAAGACTAATTTAAAATGTTATTATAGCAAGTTTACTAAACTTTACACAAATATTCTACGAAATATTCTGAATTAAATGAACTAAAAGTTTAAATTTATGTACATATCTAAAATTACTGTTGTTACATATAGCTAATCACACATATCTACATCATTTTCTGGCAATTTTGTAACGTGAAAAATACAAAAGTAAAATATTGATAAATATTTCTGTAGGAACATACTTAGTAATCCTGACATTTAACATATTTGTAGAGTTTCCCTTATTTTGCATAACAAATTTATTGTAAGTTTGATATTTTTTTCTGAACCTCTCAAATTCACCTAGTATTTTCTCACCAGGATGTGAATTTAAAGTTAAGTGAAGTGAATAATTAAACGGGTAAATCTCTGAGTTTTTTCACAGCGTGATTTCGCTAACCAGCGCACTTTTCGTTGCTATCTCGCTGTTACGCTAGTAAGCGTCTTGGCCATTTCGGATTACCATCACACCCTTTAGGTTCTTGTGAGTCAACCAGTTAGGTGTAAGTTAACATGGTAATCAAGCATTAGTTTATTTTAGATTCAACTTGAATTATATTCTACATTTAAGTTTTCACCGCAATTCAACGGTGTTTCTGTTAAACTTTGAACTAATAAAGGGTTGCTTTTCACCCTTCTTCTGTACTGATAATTTATTTACGCCTGTGCAAGAATTCGCCAGGTTCATTGTAGGATATATTCTTAGTGTATGTAGAATAACAGAGACAGATCTCACACATGTTTAACCCAAAATATAAGAAAAAACCAAAACTTATATTTTGATAATATGTTTGTCCCCTGTTCTTATAATTTTAAGTAATATTTTGCTAAATAACACTAATAATAGATTTATTTATACAATTTTCCAAAATTTTGGTGTAGAATGTAGTCTGATACCCTTATTAGCTTAACATTTACCAGTAGTGCGGACGTTTTCTACGCTTAATCATATGCATAACAAATTCGTGAATCTGAAACAAAGCTCTAACTGTACTTGAACATAGTGATTAAGATTTAAAAGCAAAAAGTCTTACACTTTAAATTACAAAATTTTGATTTGATTTTTTCAAACTGTCTTGCAAAGTTTTTAAGGTAACATAAAGGATGATGTTTTATTAGAAGTATGAAATAACGTAAAATAAATCTGATAACAGAGGTAACTTAATTTATGGCATAATGAAACTTGCAGGCATATATGAGGATATAATAATTGTATTAAAGTTTTAAGAAATTCGTTTAATTGTAAAGCTTTCAGATTAAGTAGAAGACGCTTAGAACAGAAACTATTCGAAGATGGCTAACGGTCTCTATCAGCTCAGAAATAAAGAGTTTGGCCCAGTTCAATTCTTGTTCAGCAAATAAATAGGAATTTCTCTGCAGAGAAGTCTGATTGATAAAGTCTGTTCATTTGAAGACATCGCATTCAGGGAATGGAAGATTACACGAAGTAGATTTTCGGCTAACCTAGCATGGAATAACAGCTATAATCATTGTGAAATTAAATATATATATATATATATATATATATATATATATCCGTGCATAAATCGTTATTTAAAACAGTAAGCAAAGAGAATGATTTGTATTCTTTTTCTTGTCGCATTTAAGTATTTACAAGCACAAGCTTAGCAAAAGAGTACAATCAGTAGTTACTCTTCCAGCTTTTGTAAACGTTAAACACAACGCAATGTAAAGCGTAACTGAAGAGCGAAGCTCACACGGCGATATCTCACTACTCCAAACACACGCTAAACTAACAACTCGCAAAAACAACAACTCCGAGACTGATGTCTCTCCTGCTTTATAGAGTTTTCACGTAGCCGACGAGAAATATATAGTACTTCTCGAAATTACTGGAAGGCATGCGATACTGGATACTGTTACCTTTGCATGTGAAATTAGTTACAGTTATCCATTTACAGTGACTAATACGGTGATACAAGGACTGGACCACAGTCCACAGTGTTGCCAAATGTTCGCCAATCTGGCGACTTTTGGTTATTTTTTTGCCAAATTTGGTGACAAAAATGTAGTTGCCAAAACTATTGCCAACTTCGCGATAGCTCGCCAAATTAGCGAGAGAATTGCCTCTGTATTCTTATTTTGTCTGTAGAGAACCTTCTTTCTAGAATTTTCATGTTACATGATACAGAAAAATACATCAATTTAACGTATCGTTTCACTAAATTTAACTATCTGTGCTTAAAATATGTAACAATGCATAACTCAAAAGAACTCGTGCTCCCCAGATGCTTAATCCGGTTTAGGGAAGCCTAATGCGATACCGAAAGGCTCGGGTTCAAATGCCTCTAAAACGGACTCACTCTAAATATGCGGCAAGCCGAAGTCCTACCGTGTGGTTTGGTGGTAGGGGAGATGGGCGAGAGACCTCTGGACTACCTTCACGATGCTCTTCTTCAAAGCTGGAATGAAAGTAAAAGTCGAACCTCCTTGAGGCTCCGGCAACCAGTCTTCCATAAAGCATGGATTCAACAAGATCAAAGCAACTCGCAATCTCAGTTATCTGTTAACTTTTATCCGAGATTTGTTATTTCGCCACAGATTAAGGAAATATCATCGATGATATTTAACTCTTTTCCAGTTACCATACGTGCTACATGTTGTAATAAACGAGCTACAAGTGTTTGATTGCAAAAATAATGTGTAATTCATTTCCTGAATGCTCATTAATTATTTGAATTCGAATTCCGAGACTGATTATTCTATGAAATAGCTACAGAAGTTTAGGTGTAAGTATTAGTATTCATATCAGGTTGAACATGATATCAAAGTTTTGTCATGACATATTAATGACTGGAATTACAATTATGATTTTAGATCAGAGTTAATTAGATTAAGCAACTAATTAATTACCTGCGGATGACGCAATAAAGTATGAAAATATTGTTCTTCTGCAAAGAATTAGGCATTCCAAGGAGTAAAATTTATCTTTTAAGTTTCCTTTGTTTTCCAATTGTATTTAAATTATATGTTTGCTACATTTTGCAAGCACTATGTGTACGGTAGTAATTCAAAATCATAAAAGCATTAAAAATCTTTAAATATATACTAGACATAAGCACACTGGGAAACAAAAAGACAGTTCTACATCTTCATTTCTACTGGGCCGAATGACGAAATTCAACTTGCGTTTCTCATGCCTCGAAAGCGCGACTTAAGATCTGTATTAGATTTCTATACAGCATTGTTCTAATATAGATATTTTGACACAAAATCAGACTTTTACTGAAATCACATGACACTTTTTTTTCATATATCGAATCTACGACTCATATTATGCCAAATTGCCACTTTTTGTAGAAATCGCGTGAATAGTTTTTAAAAAATTAGCTCTCAAAATTTTAGCTCTTCTATGTTAATTGAATTTATATATATTTATTAATATCTCTTTTTTTATTAAACTAATTTGACTCTTCCTTTCAAATTTCGAAATTTAGGCTCATTCCAAGTAAACTTCGCTATTTTTTTATTCGTTTTTAAAATTTGTATTTTCAAATAATTTTTATAAATTTTTCAAAAAAAATTAATTATAACTGTAATGTCTGATACCTCCCTCCCTCTTGCATTCGAGGAAAAAAGCTTGTACAACTCCGTCTGGGGACTGACTGCCGCAGGACAGGAGTCAGTTGGGGTTTGGACAACGTCGGGGGTGACTGCACAATTATCGCAGGCGTGTACTCATCGCAAGTTTGATAGAACTGCACATTAGTATGCAGGCGTGCACTTCTCCATTTGATATCAATTAATGTTAATCATATGTAAATATCTTGTAACATAGTAATTTACCTCTTATATATATATATAAATAAAATAATGTGCGAAAGAAGTTCCATTATTGGATTATGACCACGGATGACAGAAATATAAAGAACTAAACAAACCGACACGACAATAACCTATACAGTTTTTGATATCATCTTAAGGTAGATGTATTTCTAAGCATACCTGCAAAAGATTACAGTTTTTTATTCAAAACTTCCTAAGATATAAGTGAATTTACATTTTAGCGCGTTTTGAAATTTGGCCCATTTATAATAAGTGACAATAACGAAAATGTGGTTTACGCAGTTTGTTAAAATTATTTGAAAGTATGAACGATGACCTTTTTTTCCTCTCGTGGACAATGAAAGTAAGAAAAAAAATAGTTTGCTTTAAATTAAGAAGTGCAAACTGAAAAAAAATTTGTCAAGATAAATTTTTAAATTTCCCTATAAATTTCTCAACAAAAATTACAAAATTTAATATCTAGGCATAATTTAAGTCGTAGAATCAAAATATTTGAAAAATTGACGTTATTTCAGAAAAAGTCCAATTTTGTGTCAAAATACCTATGTTAGAACAATATTATATATATAAATCTAGTACATATCCTAAATCGCGCTTTGGAGACATTAAAATCGGAATTTGAATTTCGTCAAACGGCCCAAAAGAACGGGAGATATAGAACCGTCCCATATTTTTTTCCAGTTTACATATAAAAAGCTCTAAAAAGGAACATGGTTTCCGCAGATGGTAGAGTCATATAATTAATAATGTTTTTTATTAGAAATTGTGTTGGGCAGTGCCAGTTTTTATCGAGTTTCGGATGTAAGATACATAAATAAAATTGAAATTGGCTGGTGCATAGTTCTTAAAAGCATGACGCTACCATGGTACTGAGTTAGAGAATGAAAACGGCCAATGTGTAACTACGATTTTCATAGGGAATACTTCCTGAAATACGCATGCAGCATAACATTTGCATGCTTCCATTACAAAATCTGTGAAAATAGAATAACCTTATGCATTTTATAAAGTTTGGTTCACTTAGGGAGCATACACTTTAGACTTTAAAAGGACTATTGAAGAATTATCTTCTACCCATGTGAAACAAAGCAAAAGTCAATAGAATGGTATATAAGACACTTTTACTCGAACACAAAATTAACAATTACCCAACTTTGGTTTACACAACCCAAGCATCCCTGCCTTAACAGAAATACGTAACTTTGAAGAAATTCATATATAGTTGATTAGTCTAACGGCTCACAGGAATAATTTAACTAGCAGCAAGGCCCTGGTTT
The DNA here is from genome assembly GCA_000611955.2 of Stegodyphus mimosarum. Lineage (NCBI taxonomy): Eukaryota > Metazoa > Arthropoda > Arachnida > Araneae > Eresidae > Stegodyphus > Stegodyphus mimosarum. The sequence continues at coordinate 49,251 of KK112456.1, forward strand.
GGAGAAAACAGGCGAGACAAAGCTAAATGGCTAGAAACACTCAACGCCGCAAAATCAGATCGCTAATAACCACGACACAACGTGGCCTGGAATAGGCAGACACGCTTTAAAAATAAATTCTGAAACTCTTGCTTAAATAGCACTTCTTTCTACCTTAATCTGAATAAACGCTAGCATGGCATGAAAAATGTGAGCGAAAAGAGAGTTATAGTAAAGTAGTAAAACCTCAAATTAACTGTTAGTTAAAAATAAATAAATAAATAAACTTCACAACTTCCCTTTAAAGTCAAGTAAAAGTATGCGCACTTGCATTCGTTTATATCGCAGTCTTCTTGTACCTCTTTAGCACATTCGACTGGCGTTTGCGGATGCATGTTCCTATGTAAAAATAGCTTATATTCTTTATATAATTTTAAGGTTACTAATACGTATAGAATCAGCTTATGTACACTTACTGGTGACTACTAAATGTACGATTATCTTGGTAAATTTCTTTTATAAGTCATTGCACAAAATGAAATAAATCTACCATTCATTTGACGAAACATATAGTGCAAATTCCAGGCTTGATGAACGTCTGATTTCAGATAAAGTTACAAGCACGAAAACTGATTTTATGGTCATCTCTTATATGCATGATGTTATGCTTGCGAGTGAACGCATCCCAACATTCAGCTGAGATTTAAGAAATAATTTTACGCGTACTCAACGTAGCATCAAAAAGACTATTTTATCTCCAAATTCTGAAAGCGTTTGACAGTACTATCAAATAAATAATTTACTACTATCATATAAGCCAAAACACCGAAATTTAAACGATATTTTGTTCGTAATGCTCTGAGCTAAACTAGTAAATTCTATTCCCCTTCTTAACACCGTATCATCCTTCAGAGGACGAACGCACTGAGAAACGAGCGTAGCGCATTACGTTTGACAACTCCAGGCAGTTAACAGATAATTTATGGATAGAGATCATCATCAGAATAATGTATCATCCTCTCTAACTGCACTTCTCGGGCGGAAAAAGTGATAGGATGCCATCTCAGCCAAGTTGTAAAGCTATTAGCTCATCCTTCTGGGCTGCATTACACTAAACTAAACTCAAGAAGAAATGAAAGAGAAGGAATGAGAGCACGCTTACACTTTTTGAATAGACGGTTAGAATGGTTAGAGATGAGAGGAATACCAAACGGTTTTTAGGGTTTTTCTTGTATGATTAAATTTTCTTACTAATTTCGGCAATCCATTGAGGTTAATCATAAATAAAATTTATCGAACACTCTTGGATGACATTTTTGATAAAATGAAGATATTATTTAGCTTGTATGCTGAATTATAAATAAATTAAAATACTTACTTGCGGTTATATGTAGAAGCCTTCAGAAAATGTGTTTTTTGATATTTATATTTATTCCTTATACTTACAATTTTAAGTTAACTACAAAATAAAATTTCTCTTCTTTCCTTTTCCGTTTATCAAAAATACTTATTAAACAGAATTATGCATTTAATAGTTGCAATAAATAACTAGATAATAAATAATTCCTGAACAAAATGCCTTTTAATAGCACCTATTCTTTAAATTACAAACTTAGTTACAGGGCTCATAGCAAACGTAAGTGAAATTTATACATACCACGCTTTTAAAAATGACTGCGTAGTTATGTATAGCTATAGATAATCGTAAAAATATAGTTAGTTTAATAAATGAATCAAATAAAGTACAATCCAGACCTCTGGAAGTTTTGAGTAATAATATAAGAGACTTAAATCTTTTACCTGGGCCGTTTGAAGTTCCTTGTGAGCATAAACTAGCATCAAACTTCTGACAAAAGCCCCGCGAATTATCGTTGTGTCTAAAATAAACTGCCACCGTCTTCAAAATATTTAAAACAAACCTTTATATTTAGATCAGAACTTGATAATAAAATGCACTTCTTGCGTTTACATAATCAGCCACCATTTGTGGGGATGCAATTTAAAATAAAAATCAGATTTAAAATTTACAATAAGCTAGTAGTTAAGACTACACAACTTAATTTTAAAACTAAGTTGTCTCAGAATTTGGCGTGGGTAGTTGTGCTCCCACGATGTTGGAAAGAAATGGATTTCTGGAGCCTACCATTTTATAGGAGGAGACGAGGAAGGTTCAGAACAAAAATTTCTGTTTAGATCAGAACTTCAAAATAAAATGCACGTATCGCGTTCACATAATCAACCACCATTTGTGGGGTAGCAATTTAAAATAACAATCAGATTTAAAATTTACAATAAGCTAGTAGTCAAGACTACACAAATTAATTATAAAACTAAGTTGTTAAAGAATTTGGCGTGGGTAGTTGTGCTCCCTCGACGTTGGGAAGGAATGGATTTCTAGAACCGACCATTTTATGGGAGGAGCACCGAGGCTTAATCGTGGCCTTCTCAGAGTGGGTATTAACTACAGGGCTATGACGCGCATCATATAATTTCTCCTGTCCTAATCCGACATAGGTGTCCTCGTGGTCCCGCTGATAGCTGGGTTTGCCTGGGCTAACTACGTTCGGATGATTAACCCTGAGGGTCTACTGAGTCTGACCATCTCAGTGTACTGTCTAGATCAATATCCAGTCTCGACTTCTGGGGTAAATAAACTGTCTTCGCAGGACTAAAGCCATCGTTTACTCGGTGGTAAGCTCAGGCTCGGCAGGGACCGTACTGGTACTATCTTGTCTGCCCCTTTCTTGTGAAGACGTTACATTGTTAGACACCGAAGGTTGTCCAATTGGGTTTGGATCCCCTTGGTCAAAGCCGGAGGACGGTAGATGTTTTCAATTGTGCTTGAGTTTCTTTTTAGGTGGATGCTACCCGTCCATTACAGACTTTGTGTTTTATAATTGACGAACAAGACAAAAATTGTCTCCCGCGGTCTACCGGGGGGTTATGCCCACTTGAAATACCTCTAGGAGGTTGGGCAGTTAACAGTATTGGCTCGAACAGCCTCGATGCCAAGTCTGGTAGCCTCTTCTTCCTAGTACAATGTCTCAGAATTTCAATCGAATTAACAATCGAATGACGGCAGCTATAGGGTATAAGCGATTAATTGCAATCTTATTAGAGCTTCTAGAACTAGTTAACTTGGCCTCGACAGCCAGAAAGATGCTCTGTCTTACAATCCAAAAACCTCAGCTTAAATAATGTCTAACTGATTTGCATTTCTGGTGAGGAAATGGAAAAGAAAACGTTATAATAAAGGTATAAATCATGATAACTGGTTAATTAAAATAATAGTAACCTTGTAACTTTCTATATTATATATATTTATCTAAAACACGTATTCATTTCTGAACATGTATTGGAAACTACTGTTCATAAATACTTAAAATCGGAATTTTGATGTTATGGAAATTCCTCAATCAATGCATATCCCTATTCTTTACTTCATGTGGAAATATCTAATTTATATAATTTTAAGAGTTACTTTTAGAACCCGTTTTACATGTTAGGAATAAATCATAAGATATAATTATTTTTAAATTAAAAAAAGTAGAATTATAGCATTCTTCGCAGAGGTACCAAATAAAAATTTCAGATTAGTGTACTTTTAATAGAAAGTGGTACTTATTGGTAGTTATGGTAGTTAAAAGTCTTATGTTTTATTTGAGTAATTTCTTGCTATAGAACATGAGCTTACGACTAGTTGCTCAAGACGTAATTACAAGAATCCTGTTCGTGAAACACCTTCATTGTACAAGTACAAAAATGTGTGTGTTTGAAACATTTGCCATTAAAATCAATGTTTTAAGAGTTTATCTACTATTTTGTGATGTGGCAGAATATTAGTTTATACGGTTTTTCAGTTTGTCATGTCAATTCTGTATGTTACATTTCAAGTTAAAGTTTCTATCTTCCTTTTAAGATTCAGATTGTTATATTCCGGATCATTTCGCTCATGCATGTTATACTACACTCTGCTAGTAGTATTTAACTTTTCACTAAGTTATTGCAGATTTGACTAAGTTGTCTCAGAATTTGGAGTGGGTGCCCCTCGACTTTGGGAAGGACTGGATTTTTGGAATCGACCATTTAAAAACCACAGGTTAATGATTTAAAATTACGTCAAAGAATTACCGCAAGTCATTAATTAGAAAAAAGAACTGTGCTTTTTTCTAATTAATTTTGTGTTTGGTGCGCAGGTTATTAATTTAAAATTACGTCAGGTTTGTCCAACAACAGTAGCGTATTCGCCATCACAAATTACGATATTAAATTTGAACAATGTATTTTACACAATGTGCAAAACTGTAGTTTTTACGTTCGAGATTTCAATGCACTAACAGGCTGAAAGCTCATGGAACATTATTTCAAACTCATCTAATAAACGTAACGAAAAATGTGAAGAAAGGAAACTATCTAAGATAGTATGGAAAGTCTAAATTTAATTTATGTTTTGTCGAGAAACCTGAAAAGATAATCTAAACCTGTCAAATTTCGAAAGCAACCTGTGTCCAATTTCAACAAGACTAAATGAATTAAAGCATTCATTCTACTTATTACCATGGCATAGCTCTTAATTAAGTACGCAACAATTCTCGCACCAACTTAGAACTGAGCCTTCTCTTTGAATATATGTCTTTATTTAAACCTTTTGGCTATAAATATCTACCGAGTCCAGGACATGTTTGATCAGGACTAATCTTCATATGTTCATTCTAATATTTAGTACCTCATTTGCAAAATATAAGATTATGTTCAAAATTTTCATGCTTCGGGGAATAAATATGCAATAATGCACGAATTTCCAAGGAAAATAATAAAATTATTCCGAGACTTATTTAGCATGCTATTCATATTAATTTCTATGCTATGCAGATTATTGGTATCTCACGAAAACTTCAGAAGATATTATAAAAATTTATGTTTTACAATGTAAATTGTATTGACAGTAATACTTTTCCAAATCATGCTGCAAGAACGTGCGACAAGTTATTTTAGGACGTAAATCATTTTATGTTTATAATATCATTTTATTATGTTAAGGAGAGCACAAAAGAAAGAGTTTAGGAATATATTACCGATGCCGAAAGCTAAGTACAAAAGCAAATTTTAAACTCTTTAATGATCTTATTCACGGGAAATGAAATTTTTATAATAAATTTTACATTTTTAACACTGCTAAGATCTGTTGTGGTAATATCCTGTTCATTTTTATATTGCAAAGATTTAATTTGATATTTTGATGAGCCCAAAGCATTTTTTCCAAAAGAAAAGTTTGACTTAATTTCTTCCAGACAAATTGTCCTGTTGTCTTGCTTTTTTGCCTGGTGTGCTAGGTTTTAGAAGACATGCCTGAAACTATTTTTCTTTCGCTGTTTTCGTTTTACAGTTCATACATACAACTTGATATCAGAAATTATTGAGCTGTAGTTCTAAAACAGTGCTCCGCAACCGGTGTGCCGCGACACACTGGTGTGCTATGAGGAGGATATAGGTGTATAAGGTATTTCTCCCGCCTTCTTCGCATGCCTTCGTGGTGTAGTGGTCTGCATGCTCGACGCGTAACCGAGAGGTCCGTGGTTCAATTCCCGACGAAGGCGTTGCTCATTTTTCATGTCTCCTGCTTCGAAATATCCTAATGTCTCTACACTGGCACCCGAACTAAAAAGGTGGTGGATGTTGATTCTCCACCACCACGATTTGCGATTGGGTCCCCAAAACCCCAGTCGCCCTTTAAAAAGGGGGAGTATATAAGGTATTTCTCCCGCCTTCTTCGCATGCCTTCGTGGTGTAGTGGTCTGCATGCTCGGCGCGTAACCGAGAGGTCCGTGGTTCGATTTCCGGTGAAGGCGTTGCTCATTTTTCATGTCTTCTGCTTCGAAATAACCTAATGTCTCTACAGGTGTGCCGCACATTTCGCAATTTTTTATCATGTATTTAATACACAATGACAATTTTTTTCCTTAATAATGTTTATTTTAAATGCTTTTATATATTTCACTGTTGTGTGATTGTGTGTGTGATTGTAAGTTTGTCAGCATTTGAATTTTTTCCGCACTTCCTTGATAACTCGGAACTCAAAAATATATAACATTTTTTTAAACATAAATTTAAACGAAATATATTGATTTCAGACCATTTTAATTAAAAATAATAGCTCTAAAACTGTTTTTTTAAACATTTGAAATAAACCAATCAAATTGAAGAATTTTTGTTTTTTAATTTTTTAAAAAAAATTCGATTATTATGATAATTATTATGATTGCATATAAATAAATATGTTATGGTTTTATAATTGTATATTTTTCAAATTAAAAACAAAAATTTATTGTAAATTTTGTGTATAAATCAATACATATGTACATTAGCTTTTGGTGTGCCACGAAATTCCAGAAAGATTTTCTGTGCGTCGCAGGTGAGAAAAGGTTGCGGAGCACTGTTCTAAAATACATAAAAAAAGCTAATTTCTGTGAAAACAAAGCATGCATTTTTTGGTCCTTTTAGATTCATTTAGTTAGACGATATTTTTCCTCTTACGACTGGAGGAAATATACGTGTTATATTCTAGAAAAAGGGAATCATTGGTAGGCATGGCATAATTATTAGACACAGACTTACTGTATTCGAAATAACAACCTTTGTTTTGAAAGTGACTATATTTATTTCCTTTAATGTTTACTCCAGGCGTACACTTTCAATTGCAACTTTTATTTAAGATGAAGAATTTTATTAACTTTCTAAAACGTATGCCAGCATTATGAATAGAAGTTTTATATTACAAAATATGCTATAGTAATGACAAAACCTCTCACAAATTCCAAATTTTAAATAGCAACGCTCTTTAAGTAAAATATCGCTTCTTGTTGATCATTTGGAAATAAAATTAAATTTATTGTCTCAGTAAATACAAAGATACGAAGCACAAAATTTTGGATTATATTTTATTAGGAATAATTGACCCTGTGTAAAACTGGTTTTTCTAATTTTATATCAATGTAATAAAATATTTGCTGCTTTGTATTAAAAATTGTATTTTATTGGACAGTTCAATAACCTGCAATTTAACAGGTATCTTATTAAAGGAAGTTGTTTGAATACTTAAAGAAATAGTTTGAATTGAATTCCATAATTAATTTCCTTTTATATTATTGCGTTCTGCGGGTTCGTGGAGTTGGAGTAATTAGCGATAACACTTGATGAAGAATTAAATCCCAATTTATTGGCCAGTATTACCCAAAAGAGTTCAATGGACACGCTTACAGTTGCCAAAACACTACGATAAACACGGTCAAGCAAACAGTCACACAGCTTTCAGGCTAAAACGATGAAGACAGCTTCACGGCAAAAGACTAAATTATAGTTCCCGACTCGATTCGGTCGCTCTCAAGCTAATCTCTGAACTCAAAGCACTAATACTTAAGTCAAGATAGTCTAATACACTAATCAATATATCATTGATCTCCGCGTACAATCAGGGTATATATATCTTTAACATACCTTCGAGAACATTCCCGAGGAAAACCTCTAAGAATGCATTGTAGTCAGTCAGTCAGGCAGGTATCGCCGGGAAAGCGCGACGTGTCCGGGAATGTTTTCTCTCCGTTTATAGCATATGGTCGAATATCGCCGAAACTTTTGCAGCCGAATATCACCAAATGGATGATTTCACATCAAATATGGCAACCCTGTGTTTCATTGTGTTTCCTTGTGTTTATTTCAACACTAACCTCGAGGCAGCTGTGCTGTGTAATCAATTTCTTTCAACCTTAATCTTACCGCAGCTGTGTTGTGTAGTCAATTTAAAATTAAGTATTACTTATATCAATTATTCTAAGTTTGGATTATAAAACGGCTATATTATTTAATTAAAGTATTACTTATTCATTTTTGTGAATTGAGTTTTGTAAGAAAAGTTTAAAGTCTGCTCTCCACCTTTAGTCATTTAACTCGGGCGAGGAGGCAATGGCATTATGTCAGAATTCTGCTCAATATTGTGATTTAAAAATACTAAATATTATAGCTTTTGTGTGAAATTTATACAACTTAAGCAGAAAATTTTACTGTTCGTATGAGCCTATTTTCGTTAATTTACGTTTATTCGATTAGGACTTGTGTTCAATTTATTGTTTAAATTTTCCAGTTTTAGCTAAATTTTCTGGTGGTTAAAATCATCATATTGTTGTAGTGTCCTTGTCAAGGTGACTCCCGTTTCTTGCCTTGTAGGAAAATGGGGATGCTGCTTTTTCAGGGTCAACTTGGCGGGGAAGTGTTTTACGGGTGAAATGTTTTTAACTACTACGGAAAAAAGTGAAATTTTTTGCACTGTTTTATTCTTGGCCTTAAGGAGGAGTGATTGCCCCCCCCCCAATCTGGGAGATTTTCTAGGAATGTGGTGTCGGTGTGAAAAAAAAACGGAGTGCAGCGCTCGGAGCGCTCTTACCTCGTAGCTACACTGTCTTTTATTTTGGTATCTTCTGCGAGCAGAACTTTCTGCTTGATTATTTTTCGTAATCATGGAGTTTATCACATAGTCTCTTCCTCGGGTTTTTCTAAAGATGAACTTGCCATTGACGACTGAAGACTGAAATTTGCCGAATCAGTTTGAATCAACCAATGCAAAATTGCAGCGCGACTCATATTTTAGCCTTTTCGTGTAGCTTCGCTCTTGTAGGCGACGTAATGCTCTTCATAAATTTCGCAGTCCAGTTACCGACATGATAATACATCACTCGTTCCGACCGTTATTGCCCTCCAGCTTTGCTACATAATCCGATGCTGTGGAGCTAGTCCTAGTTGCTTCTGACTTTTTCATCTATCTTCAGTTGATCCAGGAAGGATGGAATTATTATGAGAATCTGAAGTTTCCAGCAACATCCAGATAATTCCGATACTTCCGTCTTAATGAGGTTTTGTAACATTCCTCGGCGTTGGTCTCTTCGGTTAGTGAAGTCATTACTTGGAGTTAAGTGTATCTCTGTGTCTCATCGGCGGTAATATCCTGATTGCCTAATAGATTGCCTAGTAGAAGCAGAAGTCCCTCGAACCCAAGTAGATTCAAGCTAAGTTTTAATTCTTGATTTTTTTTCTTAAATAAGTTCTGGGAATTCCTTGTAAGTTCAGAATTTAAGCTTCTTTAGATAATGTGTTCTATGATTTAAAATAGGTGTAAACGAATAGGTTTCCAATAATTTATTGGCTTAATTGAGAGAGAAAAATTTAGAGTTTTTTGAAGATTTTGAAGAGAACCTTTCACTTAAAGTCTTGAAATAAAGTACTTAATAAAAATCCAGAATTCCATCTCTGGTTTGGGGCTTGCATCTCTGGTAAAAGCTAAATGCCTTAAGATTAGTAAATATTCTTATTTTTTTTTTGGTTGAAGTTAACTTAAAAAGTTAAATGTTATTAGTTATTTGTATTATTATTATTATTATTATTATTATTATTATTATTAGCAAATAGAATGGGTATTGTTAGTCGTAGGTTAGCAAGATGTGTGCAATAGCTTCTTCACTGTGTTTTATTTTTTCTTGTGTGTGTTTTGGTTTCATTTGCTATATATATTTATATTAACAGATTCTGCCTATTAACTCAATATTCTGCAGGGTGGGTGGTAAACTACACTGGATTAATTGGCTTATTTTGTTATTTCAAAAACGAAAAACGAAGGTATAAAAGTATGTGTATCACAGTCCATTAAAGAATTATTCTTAATAGATTTACTGGTTCATTAAAACCTTTTACACGCCAATGTTCCATAAATGGAACATGGAATTTAAAATTTCGTAAAAAAGACAATTTTATTAATATTGCTTTGTATAAATTATTACATGGAGAGTAAATATGGATTGATGTTTTAGTAGCAATATAATTCTTCTAAAAGAAAAATTATCTTGATAAAAAAATTCATTATTTCACCTTTTTTACTTCTTTTCAAAGAGCAAAATTCAGAAATTCATATAAAATTAAAAATTCAACAAATGTTTTTAAAACTCAACGACGATATTTAAAAAGAATCATTTTATGCATAGACAGTAAGTTATCCTAGAAAGATGATTGTTATTTTTTACTACGAGGTAAGAAATGGGGGTGTTCCAGAAAGGGAACATTGGCGTGTAAAGGTATATTTTTAACATGATGAAATTACTTTGATTGCCGTGAAGAGAAAGACGGAGAAAAGATTTTCCAAATGTGAAAAGTTCCAGTAAGTGTGGAAATTAGATGTTTATGATTGTTAACCGGTTTTCGACTCCCGTATATCCCCCTTCTTCCCCTTTCACACATTCCCATAAGGGTTTGAAGTGAGTCACTTGCAGCTGCTAGAAAAAGCACATGGCGTTTCTTGATAGGCTAGATGCTAGAGGTTGTTTATGACTCAGTGAAAGAGGCGTATATTTTGGAGTGTGGATTTCATTATTTTCCCGTTGTTTGCATTTTTGTTTCAGTTCGTGAAGATACGCTACGCTGATAAGATGGCTCATTCAAAACCATTTCAGACTGTTGAAGAAGCATTGGAATATTTTTATACACTATCAGATGATGATGAGTGTATTGATATTTGTTAAATGCCTCCAGAAGAAACTGGATGTTTGACAGATGAGGAAGACGTAAATGAAGATATATTTGAGCCTGTTCTGCCAGCGGATGTATGTGGAAAAATCGAAATTTCTAATGAAATAGATGATGACGAAATATCTCAAGAAATTTCGTTCGATCCTCAAGAACCTTCATCTTCAAAGGGAAGGAAGAATTTGAAGCGAAAACTAAACGCGAAAGAGAAAAACATTGAACATTGGTGGGAGAAAAATTTTAATTTTAACAAAATTCTAAAACCTGGCAGCATTGAAAATATTTGCGAAGTGTTTCCTGAACTAGTTACTTTATCTCCATTTGAGATTTTTCACAAGTTCCTAACTAGAGAATATTTGCTACATTTAGCAAATATGACAAGTCTTTACGCAATGCAGAAAGAAGAAGTTTTAGCTGTAGATGAAAACGATATTGGACAGTTTTTAGGATTACTGTTGTTTAGCGGGTATCATCAAGTACCTGGCGAAGATTTATACTGGAGCACTCAAGAAAATTTATCTGTCCCAGTAGCTTCTTCTGTAATGCCAAGAAATAGATTTCGAAAACTGAAAAAATATTTTCATGTTATAGATAATACCAAGTTGGCATTAGAAGATAAGTTTCTCCTTTTTATGAAGAACTGGAAAAAAACTTTCAACATTTCGGCATCTTCCACTCTAAATTGAGTATAGATGAATCGATAGTCCCCTTTTATGGTCATCATTCGGCTAAAATGTTCATCCGAGGTAAACCAATTCGGTTTGGTTATAAAATATGGATGTTGTGTTCCAATAATGACTATCCATACGCAATGAAAATCTATAGCGGGAAAAGTTCAGTAACAGAAAACTCCCCTCTGGGATCTAGAATTGTGTTTGAACTTTTATCAAGTGTTGAAAATCCAAGTAAGCCCGAAATTTTTTTGATAACTTTTTTTCATCCCATAAACTGTTCACGGATTTATCTGAAAAGAACTTTAAAGCAACTGGCACAATTCGGGATTTTCAGAGTGGAAGATGCCCTCCCAAATCTCCAAAGGAATCTTCAAAATGGCAAAGAGGAAATTTCGATTACCGAAGTGACGGACAAGTTTACATTTGCCGTTGGAAAGACAGTGCTGTTGTAAGTATAGCATCCAATTATTCAACGCATGAACCTGTCAGTAAAGCTAAGAGATTCTGCTGAGCCCCAAAAAAAAGAAAATTGATATTCCTCAGCCGTATATTATAAAAATGTACAACGAAGGAATGGGAGGAGTCGATTTGCTGGATAGACTTCCTGGATCTTTGCCACCTATTTTGCACAACCTATTTATTGGTTATGTGTATTAAATACGTGCACATAAAGATGATTATCACATACGTATATATATGTTTCACAATAAAATAGCAAAGTTAAATTAAATTTAAAAAAATTAATTTTATTAATAATTAATTTTATTTTTCAATTATAATTAAATTTAAATTTATATTTGCTTTTTACAAATAGAGAATATTTGTTTTACAAAT